>CAUYRH010015305.1:0-45231 GCA_963574655.1 Perodicticus potto | reverse complement strand
AACTAATATCTCAGGTTCTGACATCTGAAGCCAGGCTGTGAAGGCTGAGAAATCAGGATGAGTTGGCATCACATACATACGTTTGTCTGACTCTCAGGACTAAACACCATATGAGACATTTCTAGGTCCTTACAGAAATGGAAAATGGATATAGGACAATTCCATGTAAATATGTGATACATATGTCTGCTCTTTACATATCATTTTTACCAGTTTGATGACTATATTTTTGTAGTTTTTATTTCCTTTGCAAACTGATACTTATTTGAGAAACTGAAAGTTATGTGATGTCAGTGTACCTTGGAAAAGATTTCTGTGTGTTTTTACAACCTATAAACTGTTTCAGATTCCAACCAGTAACCATCCTAGATGACCCCTTTATTTCCCTGAGATTCTTTTTTTTTTTTTTTTAATTTTTTTTTTTTTGAGACAGAGCCTCAAGCTGTCACCCTGGACAGAGTGCCATGGCATTACAGCTCACAGCAACCTCCCAATTCCTGGGCTCAAGCGAGTCTCCTGCCTCCACCTCCCAAGTAGCTGGGACTACAGGCGCCCACCACAACGCCCAGCCATTTTTTGGTTGCAGCCGTCATTGTTGTTTGGCGGGACCAGGCTGGATTCGAACCCGCCAGCTCAGGTGTACGTGGCTGGCACCTTAGCCCATTGACCCACAGGCGCCGAGCCCTTCCCTGAGATTCTTGAGTACCAGGCACAGCAGAAACCAGCACCCTCCTCTGGCATGGGAACATGCAGATTGGAGCACAACTCTACCCATTATTTGTATCTTTAGCTGAATCAAAGTCATTTTGTTGATCAAGTTATTGAAAATCCAAGATTAATTTTTGCATATCAACTTTCATGTTGCTCAGCTTGTTTTTACTTTTCGCCTAATCCTAGTCTTCCTTTAAAACCTACAGGTTCTTCTGAACCTTCTGAGATCTCTTCTGTAGGATCTTAAAGTCCCATACGGCTGTGATGAGATTTTCTTCTTTGAGTTTGTTGAGCAGTTTTGTTTTTTTTCAATGTGTACTGAGCTAAATCAAAAGCTAATGCCTTTCTAGAAGAAATATAGGGTGTTTGTAGCTAAAAAACAACCCCTGGCAATCATGTGCTAATTTTTGTATTAGGAAACTGAGATGCTATTTTTTTATCTATCCATCCATCCATTCATCCATCAACAAGCACTTGTTAAAGAGTTAGAGGTGATCAAAATACATAATTCCATTCTCAAAGATCTTACAGCATGGCCATAGAATTAGACATCAAAGGATTGAGCAATACGAAGAACAAAAATGTATGTGTTAAATATAGGTAAAAGTTATGCATCCAAAAGAATGGTTAATTTTGATGAGTCAGGGAAGATTTGAAAAGAGAAGGGATGTTTAAACTAGGTGGATTCTACAGGTTGTTGGTAGGATGCAAAGGGGCTTAAAAGAGCATTTCAGATAGAAGGATTATCATAAAGAAAAACCAATATAAGAAAGTATGTGACATGTTCAGGAAATTATAAAGGCTACTAGAGCATAGTAGGGTACATACAAGACTGTGTGTTGGGAGATAAGATTAGAAAACTATTCTGGGAGCAAATCATGAGAACTAGCTAACATACACGCAACTGAGTCAAACTTTCAAGACATAGGCTTATGCTAATTTACTACTCTATGGTTTTGATACAGTAGACTACATAGATACAGGTTATGAAGGATGCTGTTGGATGGGTTTCTTCAATTTACAGTTGTCTATCTGATGCTTTGGGAATCTGATTGGCCCTTTAAGGGCAAGTATAGATCATTGGCATTATTGCAACTGTAAATTCTGGACTTGAGAGGTCTTAGAGTATTAATGAAAAAGAACTCCCATGGACAGACAACTGGCCTTGCTCCTTGAGTGGAAGTAGAAAAGAAAGAAGAGTCTCATGTTGCACCTGAAGTTTTCTTCCTGAAATGAGAACTGTTGTGCAGCTATAGGAGATAATTGACCTTGGCTCAGGTCAAGAGGTTAAAGGTGACAAAATAGTAGGTACTCTGAGGACAGGTAGAAAATAGAAACTGGCTCTCTCTGAGGGGCTGGAGCCCTATTGAAGGCCTTACCTGAGGATGTGAATGGTTGCAAGTTGTCAGCAGTACCCTTTATACCTCACACCTGAACTTGAGTGGCTCCCCCACTCCTGCAGAGGCCAGATGTCCATGAAGCACACAAGCCCTTGTAAAGCCACTGGTGACGGTGTGGTACAGCTCTTCCCTGAATATACATTTGTAGACCTTGCTACCCTGGCTCCTGCCCTTTGAATCTGCAATTGGGTCACAAAGAATAGGAGAAAATGGAGAATTCAAATCACACATCCAAATTGTTTAAAATTTTGCTAAAAATTTAGCAAAGAATATAACTGGGAAGTAATTGATTGTTTTGTGAGCTAAACAACCTGGTACTTAATCATGTTGTGTCATTTGATTTCATGATATGCAAATCTCCTTTTCTTTACAAGACTGAACAGCTCCCTTGAGGGTAGGATCTTTATTTTTATTTTTTACAGTTCCTATCCCTACTCTTCTCCAGGTACACACTGACTCAGTGGTTATGTGAATGATTTTTCATGCATAATTTTTGCAAGACTTTATCGCTTACATTAGATATTTAGCAAGTATTACTTCAGATCTCCCCAAATAGTGTGTTCTTAGCTAGTTGCTTATAAAAAGAGACTCTATAGATTCAGAAATCACAGGTTCCATTCTGAATTAGACAATGTGAATTCTAATTGGGAATAACTCTTTTTCTATAAAGTTTCAAAAGTGTGTGTATACATGTATTTGAGATTAAATCAGGGGCTCTGGATTTTTGGTGTTTTTCCTGATATGGCCAACACAGCATTAGCACTTAGTATGTACCAAATAAATATATGTAGAACGGCCTAATAAGATGAAGTGGAGAAAATGGGAGGAAACTGATGTTTATTGGCAATCTGACACCTCATGTTCCAATTAAGCTCTGCAACCATCAGTTATCCACCGGTGTAGTATCATTGGGTCTCCTCCATGAGCTGCTACCACAGCTCTGCCCACAAACATCTTCCTATTACTGTTCAAGCTTCTTATTACTCTTTGTAGACATTCTTAATTAAAAGGGCCACCCATTATAGCTCTTTTCTTTCACCTAATCTCCACTTACCCATCTCAAACTTCTGTCTTCAGCTCTAAGGTCCTGTCCCACATTTTCAGATAAGCCTCTTCTTTGTCACTAGTCTATGGGGGGTCATAAAAATAAGGGTGCCAGATAATACTCTTGGCTTTCATCAAGAGCATCATTATAGTTGGGGCATTACATGCGTGTAAGCAATTATAGGTGTATATACTTCCTGTGTTAGTTAAGCCTGATTTATCATTGTCCTTTCCAGATATAAAAGAAGTATAATTGTTGTCTTGAACCTTGGTTTGTGGATCTCATGTTATAGAAATGCCTGGAGCACTTTGCAGCCTTTTAATAAACCCAGTCATGGAATTTATTCAAACATGTGTTAACCTGTAAGAGTTAAGACATCTCATGCTTGCTTATTCATTCTTCCTTCATCCCTTGCTCACTTTTTCAGCTTAGTGGGTTTTTTCCCTGCCATTCTCTCCCTTTTCCCTCATTTTCAGATGCTTCTCTTTTTCCTCATTCCTTGTTTTTCCAGTCTTTTCTCTAAAATATCAGTATATACAAGTAAAGTTTAGCTCTGGAATGATAATGTACGCCGGAAGCACCCTAGTTAAAGGAAACCTAATGTCAGAGTACAGAGTTGCCCCTGCTTCTTGAGCTCCTGTAGTTGACCATCTAGTCTGGTCTGTAAGCATAGGGGCTGTTTCCTGCCTCTGCTTCTGTTTTGTTCATTGCCTGCCCACAGAGCTGGTCTATGCCCAATAGAAGCAGCCCACAAGATAGTACCCAGTTCTAGGATCTCCAGTCTGTGTTGCATTGAGAGACAGTTACTATTGTGTGTGTCTGTTATAATATCAAGGAGATATTCCTCAGAATTTAGGATGTGAAGCCAAAAACTGGGAGTGAGGAAGGCATACTTAGTAAATCAAGAGGGTAGTCCAAATGGGGAAAAGGGAGTGATTCCGGATATTAAAACACAGGGTCAGTCCTTCCGGGCAATCCTCTTACACAGGTGTGGGGCACTCTGGGCCTACAACAGTAACAAGTCAGACGGGTCACTTTTCCCTTGAGTTACATTCTGTGGAGGCACCATCCTGACTAATTAATCTCACGAGCAATGTAGTTCAAGTTAGGGACTCTTGTTGGCTTCAATTCTAGGGCACATTTTCTTTGTCGTCAAATAATTGGGGTGCATTCCTTTATGGGTTCTCTTTTCTGCTGTTCACCAACCATATCTACTTTTACTTCTTCCTCATGCCTTCTGTTTATTCCTAGAACTTATGTGTGGTGGTAAGGAAAACTAAGAGAGGACTTTGTTTTTATTTTCTCTGTCCCTTTTTGAAGTACTCTTCTCAAAGGAGCAGTTACCATCATGCTATTTTTTTGCACCCTGTTTTCCCTGCACCTTCCCACACTCTTGGCCTGGGGTGCTGCTCCTAGGCCAGCTCCTCCAGAAGGCTCTGTCCTATGCTTTGACCTTTCCTACTCTTCGTCTCCTCCAGAGTTTACCAGCCTGCTGTTCCTTCCCATGGTGATTCCATTTGATACCTTCCTGTTTGTATAAATTATTTTGAATCAGTGTATTAAAGATACCGTGTTCCTAAATAGTTTCATTTTAAGATTAGTATTCTAGGGCAGTGCCTGTGTCTCAAGGAGTAGGGTGCCAGCCCCCTATGATGGAGGTGGTGCGTTCATAACCCAGCCCTGTCCCAAAACTGCAAACAAAAAAATGTATCAGTATTCGATGTCTAATTCATACATGTGAATAAGAAGCAGAATTCTGTGCATGCCAACAGCAGGCTGACATAGGTTGGAGCTGCTGCTCAGAGCTACCCCGGTCCCAAAGTTATCAGTCCCCTTTGTCAGTCTTATGCATATAGTTGCTCAGAATTAAACTTTGAGCTTAAAAGCAGTAAAATAGTTTTCTCAGGATTCTCTCTTTCAAAAAAAACCACCCATTTAACATTTGGGTCATGGTCTCAGCTTTGCCACTAGTTTTGTAATCTTGGTCTGTTGCTCATTCATCTCTAGAATGAATGCTCTACAAATGCAGAGGGCCTCACTGCGTTTTCGGGCTGCTGCCTCTCTCAGGGGCTGTGTGCTCCTGAAGAGCCTTCTCTGCAGTTTTATGAGTAGAATTGAGAGACTCTATTGTAAAGGCTGGTTTTCATAATGGAGACTCTTCCTCCCACTATATATTTTTAATACATTAGTGTTAACTTTTATTCTAGACAAACATACTTTGGACCTTTTGGAATAATCCTTTAAAGCTGATTCATTCTCTTTCACATATTAATTTTTAAAATGTTTTTGATGCCTTATGGTACATTCACACAGTTAAGGCAAAATAATCTCCTCTTAAATTCATTCCACCCATTATCGTATAGCTGTTTAACTTACTAATGTGCTTATAAGGTAGATCACTAGCTAATTCCACATTTTAGAACAGCGGCTCTCAAGCTTGCCGCAATGTATTTTCATTGTTAAAAAGGGGTTGCAACCCACAGGTTGAGAACCACTGGTTTAGAAGGATGTACTGGAACAAAGTCTGGTTTTTAATTAAGTAATTTTTGGTAGCAAATGTATTGCTTAACTAGAAATTGACTTGTAGTTCCCTTGTCTCACTTAGTAAGGACAATACTTCTTGCTATTCTGCTGTCATTATAAAAAATATATGTAAAATATGTATATACACTAAGTATTGAGAGAAAATAAGATATCCAGTGAAATTATCTTTCAAGAATGAAGACAAAATAAAAACATATTTCAGACAAAACAAGCCTAAGAAAGTTCGCCATACATACGACTTAACTAAAGGATATATTTCAGGAGGAATAAAAATCATCACAGAAACAGAGTAAGTAGAAAGAACAAACATAAGAAAAACAAAACACAACAATAAACAAGTCTATAAAAACCAGTAACAATATGTGTAATTATAGAGTTAAATTAATAATGTATCCAGAATTCTGGATAATAATCACATGTAAAAGGCAGGCAAAGAAGGTGATTGATGATAAAGAATTCTTAAGTACTTTTATTGTTGGGGGGGGTAAAGATATTAATTTTAGACTTTAGTTAAATATGCAAATTAAAACTTCTAGAGCAGCCAGGAAGTGGGGGAGGGAGGAAGAGAAGAAATTCTATATGACTTTAAAGTAAATAAAGGAGAAAAAACATAGGGAAATTTCAATCAATCTGAAAGAAGATAAAATGGGAAAACAGAGAAGGCTTGAGTATAACTGATGCAGCAGAGATTTAAAAGATAAGAGACTATTTAAACCACTTTATGCAAACAATTTTGAAAACTTAGGTGTTAAGTCAAATTCCTAGAGGAGTATAAATGATCAAAATGCCTTCAGGAATAAGAACATTGGAATACTTCTATAAACCATTAAATAAAATGAAAAACATTACCAAAAAACATTTCCTCCCCAAAATGGAGCTTAGGTAATTCTACAGACAAATTCTACAACAACAACAGGAACATCAAGCAATCTTGCAAAATCTTTTAAAAGAATAGCTGAAGAAATGATCTCAAATTAACGTTATGAGGTCAGTACAACCTTTAAGCAAAAATTAGCTAAAGATTATTGAGGAAAGAAAAATTACAGTTCAAGTTCAGTTTGAACATAGATGCAAAAATTCTGAACAAAATATCACCAGACTGCATTTAATCAACAGATGAACTAGTTAATTTGTCATGACTGTCCCCCTGGTACAGCCACTTTGGGAAATAACTGGTCATTACTTGGTAACGAGTAAGGTTGAATATACACACACTCTGGGGCCCAGCAATTCCTCTAGGCAGAGCCTCTAAACTCCTGCCCCTGTGCATCAGGTATGTGTTCAAGGATGATGATGATACCAAATTACTAGAAACAGCATGGAAACAGTGTGCATATTTTATATACATTTCATATGTATTTATGGAGAAAGCAGCAAAATGAATTAGCTATAGTTACCCATAAAAATCTGGGCAAATCTCATGAACTTAATGGTGGGAAAAAAATGAGTCCTTGAAAAATATGAACATTTGTTTTCTCTTAAAAACACAAACTAACCAATATATTTATGGATACATACACATGTAGTAAAACTATAAAGTAAGCAAGAGACCGAAAAAACTGCAAATAAGGGTAGTTGCTCCCTCTGGCAGATGGAGGGGAGGTTGGTAGTCAGAGGGCTTCCTAAGACTGGTAACACCCTGTGATTCCTATATGAAGGTGGTTATTATGTACGAAGTTTCACACACACAAAGAAGTGGATATTTTCTGGTAGAGATTGGGACTGGTGCACACTTATACACGAAGGACTGAATGAGTCTACTGAATCGAGGGACTAGGAGGCTGGAAGGGGTGTGGCCCAGGCCAAACTGGAAGGACAGACAGGCTTATGAAGAGCTTTGTCTGAGGTTTGTGTTTTGGAGGGAAGACTTCTGCCCATATTTTGGAAAGACTAGATCATTGACCAAAGGACCAGTATAAGACTTTAGGTTTAGTTCAGAGATGACAAAAGTGCCATTAAAGGCACTGGTAGCCATGATAAAGGAGAGAGGAAGGATTTGGAAGCTATCTCAGGTAAAATGCATAGGATTGGGTGCTGCCTGGTAGATATGGGAGATGAGGAATCAAAAAAAAGCCAAAGGTGACTTTAAATGTCAAAGATTTCAGCGGCTTAATTAGAGGGATAATGAATAGTGTCACCTAAGCCACAGGACACCAGAGGAGGAATGTTTTTGTGGCCCAAAAGGGAGGAAGGAAGATGACAGAGGTACATAGGGTGGCCCAAGGGCATCTGGCCACCACACGTCCTAGAAACCCATCCTGATACTGCTGCCTCTTCCTCCAAAAACAAACGCAGAGCAGCACCCTTGTGCCACTTGACTTGACTTAGGTTCTCCTTCTTGGTGGCCCACTTTGAAACCCTTACTGAAGAAGGGCAGCTGTCTCATCACTGCAGCAAAACCAGTACACAAACCGCAGGTGGGGAGAACTTACCTTTTAACAGCACCTGACTTGGACACATGGTCGGAGGCTCTGTGAGGTCCTCTTCTTACCGTCCTGCTGACACAACAACCTTAGTAGGGATTCATTTACTTGTTCAGTGTTGGAGGCTTGATCCAGAATTCTAAAATCACTTAGTTAAAATCAAATATTACTGTCCAGAGAACGAGAAGGCCTGGTATATTAGTCTGCTGAGGCTGCTGTAAATAGACTGTGTAGCTTAAACAGCACAAATTTATTTCTTGCAATTGTGGAGACTTGAACGCCCAAGATCAAGGTGCTGGCAGGTTTGGCTTCTCCTTGGTGTGCAGATGGCCACATCTTGTTGTGTCCTCACGTGGCCTTTTCTCTGTGTACTTGGACCCTCCTCTTCTTACAAGAACACCAGTGCTCCTAGATTAGGGCCCCACTCTTATGACCACATTTAACCTTAATTATCTCTTTAAAGGCCCTGTCTCCAAACATAGTCATAGTCTGAGTTAGGGCTTTATGAATTTAGGGAGAGGAAGGAGACACATCAATCCATAACACCTAGATTAGAATCATGGCCTATCCATACTCTAGAAGTGTGATTTTGGGCAAGTAACTTTTCCTGCACTCCCCTGTCCATCTGAAAATGAAGGTCTAGGGACAGTGGCTCTAGAACATTGGCTCTTAAACTTGAGTGTGCATGAGAATCCCTGTAGAGCTTGCTGAACCACACATTGCTGAGACCATCCCCCCGAGTTTCTGATTCTGTGGACTGGAAGGAATGAGACTTTGCATTTGAACAAGTTTCCAGCTGTTGCTACTGCTGCTGCTCTGGGAACCCCACTGTGAGAATCCTTGGAGTGGAAGATCTACATAGTTCTTTGAATTTTCTCTTTCTGTGATGATTCTACTGGAAGGTAACATCTTGCATCCTTTCTCAACTGTGGGTCCCTAGCTGAACCACAGCCTGGCAGTAGATCTGAGCAGCCTCAATTCTTCCAAAGAAGGTACAAGGCTAGTACCTTTGCACGTGGAGGAGGGGAGTTCACTCCTGACAGAAAGTAGAAGCCCAAGGACGTAAAGCCCAGTTCTCTCACGAACCCCCTGTGGAAAAGGCTGACATTGGAGGCCTACTCATGCTGAAAAAACTCCAGGGATGAAACTTTACTTCCCTCAAAGTGGTTTCGACAGTCTGCAAGAGGGCAGAAATCCTATCTTAACTGTTATCACCTTTTGCCCAAAAGGCCAAAAGAAAAAAAAGTGTTAAGGATCAAAGAGATGGCAAGTCATTTCCAGACCAGAATTATAATTTATCAAAGGAGGAAACTGAGCCTCAGGGATGACCGACAGCAAACTAGCGGCGGGACCAGACAGGAATTTGGGCTTACTGATTCACCTGACCAGTCCAGGCGCTGTTCCTCCTGAGCGCAAGGGCTGCGCGACTCCGCAGGGAAAGCAAGAACCTCGGCGGAAGTGGGTGGGCGGGGTTCCGGCTTCCCAGCAGGAGCGGCAGGTCCGCCCCTGCAGCTGCGGTGGGTGCCTACTTCAGCATTTAGGAAGGTGGCATATGCTACATGAGCACGCCTGCGGGGAGCCTTTGCTGACTCCTGGCCCCTGCCATCTGCAAATTTCCATAGTGTGGGGTTTAGCAAACTGACAATTTGTTGCATTGCCTCAATACTCAATTTCTACAAATTGGGGAGAAAATACAAGAAGACAGAAGTTACACTTAAAAAAGAAATTAATGCTTACTGAAAGTTGAGACGTGTTCATTCTTCTCAGCTGAATTGGGATTTAGTGTTATGTTTCTCATACTAGGATCATAACCCTCGATGCCAGTTTTCCTTTATAAATCTGTTGGATGAATTGATATCCATTAACTAAGTATTGACAATATGTTGATAGGCATGGTTTCTATAACCTGCAGTAGTTAAATTTTCAAGGAAATTCGGCCTCTAGTTTCACGTATACAATATTATCCAATTAACCATCTTGTTTTTATGTAGTTAAAGCGAATTTGTATCAGTTTCCTCTTTCAGAATCCTCTCCCTTCCCCCAAATTCAAAACTAGAATCAAGATGCTTTTCTTCAGAATGGCATGATTTCTATTTTTTCAAAAATGTGTCTCAGCTACCTGAATCTATGCCCAGATTTCTGGTTTGTCTTGCTCTTGTAATAAGACTATGAATTTCCCTCCTTTAGTCTGAGAATCAACTTCAAAACCATTTCCAAAGAAAAAAACATTTCTTATTGATATCAGCTCACAGCTCAGAAGTTTTATTCAAACTTTGCCTCCTAGGTCTTTCCCAATGTTGGAGAACAAACTACATATCGTGACCAGGTATCCAGGTATGAAGTGCCAGGGGGGCGATGTATAAGGCTTTGAAAAAATCACAGAGTTGGTTTTTAAATGGTCTGTGTCACCCCAGCTAATTAAAACAGAAATGAACATCCGTGATAGTGCTATTTTTGATTATGGAAATGAGAAATTGGAATAAAGGAGCACGATTTTCATACCTTCCCACCTCCCCACTATAAAAAAAGAAAAACAGCTATTGAGTGAATGCGTGGAGCTTTCTTTACTAGGAGTACAGTATTTCACAGCATTGTCATGGTTTAAAAGAAAGAGAATTTGTTTCCACAGGTCCCCTGCAAATTCTGAGTTCATTAAAATCATGAGGGTAGCTCTTTGCTTTCATACAAGCTCCCAATTTCCCTAACCTGCCCTTTGTTGTCAAATGCAAAGTTAAGAAACCTTCATTTTTTTTATTCCCTATTTCTTTTACAGTCTAACAAACGCCTCCCTTTGTGTTTCTGTCTGCACTGTCTTCTTCGTGGCATCTCCCGCTGAATCACACAAGAGAATTTATTTCAGGTTATTTTGTCACTGTTTTATGCCTTCCCTCCAACTCCTAGTTTGACTTCTGAGATGCTCTCACTTTTATCATCCTTTGAATTTTCTTGCCCTTTCCATTTTCAGAGTGATTTGTGATGATCCTTGCCTATTTTTTACCATGTCAGGAAAAGAGATTATTGTTATCAGTGGAAAAACATTCCTTTCCCCTTAGTGTTATTTCTTGTCTACACATCTTGATGATTTCAAGATAGTTTGCCATTTATTATTGCGCTCAGTTCCCATTATTTTGATTCCATTTTTCAGATGACTTAAGAACAAAGCGGGAGGTGTCCCATCCCAAGAATGGAGCCAACCTTTTGTTTCCATGTCTGATTATCCGGCCCAGCTGCAAACAGCTTGACTACTTAGTGATTCAGAAAGATGTCTTGTGCATTTGTTTTTTTCCTATACAGTAGTAATTCTTGCTATCTTCTGGCTTTGGAGCAGTGATGAGTGGATGGAGATAGGTTAAGAAGATTCTGAAAGATGGCAGCTTCTAGCAATTTTATTTTTAAGATTAAGAAAAAAAATCTCTGCTAAAGGAGAAGTCCTGAAATGCTGTCCCAGGCTTAAATTCAAAAACATAACATGCACTTGCTGGAACTTTTGCTATTGCTTTTTACAAAGCAGTATTAATGCAGAGTAATAAGAGGCGATCTTTCTTCACCAGCCAAAGAAAATGAAAACTCATTGCTGTGATTGAAAATGAGGTTTCAATTTATCCATGTCAACCTTCACGAAAACAGAGACTTCCCCGTTCCCTTCATGAACGAGCTCACGCCTGGTACTGAAACCTGTTTAGCAGTTGAACAAATGTTTCGGGTAACATTGAGTTGAGGAATGAAAAGTCATTTCTTCCTAGAAAATAATTCCTAGTACTGGCCTGTTACCTAATTAAGACCATTTAGAAGAATTGCACCCTACCATGAGTGTATCCACACTGACAAGTGCTTTTCCTAATGAAGTGTTCAGTTCTTCAGTCACTTGTTTTTGTACATTGTCAACAGAAAAAAATATATTTTGCCATAACTTTTAGAATCATCTAGTTCATGAGGAGTTTATCTTCTTAGGTAGACTGTGTGTGTGTATTCTGGGAGATTCTTAAGACTACTACATTCAAAACATTTCTCAAATGTTTGCACTTGACTCTGACTCCAAGGACTGGTTCTGGACATAAGACTTACAGTGAGTATAATGATCTAAACATTTTGCAGATGGTTTCTTTAGGCAATCAAGACCTATTTTCTGTTCATCAGTCTGGCTGGAGAGGTGATAATTCATCCTGATATGAATGGTGGTGGTAGGAAAGGTGATTCAATGTAAAAAAACAAAACAAAACTAAGACTAAAGCAACCAGGATCATATTTAATATTAAGTATAATTGAGCACTTTTGGGCTTAGGCATGACTGCTCATATTGGATGGCAGAAGTCCTGATGGATAGCTCATTTTCAGAATTTTATTGCTGACATTCACCTTCCCAGTCCTCTTATATTTTGTAGGTAGGAAAGAGACGACCACAGATATGAAATGACTTCCCACATTTGCACAGCTGATAAATAGCACACCCAGACTGAGAACTCAGGTTTCCTGTTTTCTGATCCACTGCTTTTTCTTTCCTTTTTTTAAGTTCAACGTGAAGTAACTATGTACTATAATTCTCAAACTCCATATTGTAAACTCCGGTTTAAAAAAAAAAAAAAAGAACAGAGTGTAAGCCTACCTACTCTCAACCATCAAGTTACACACAGCATTAACATGGCTACATGGGATGGCCTAGAACAGCCATTTTATAAATTTTCAGCAGCCAATAAATCTTTTTTAAATGTAGAAAAACTCCTTCTAGATGGCCAAGCATGGTGGCTTGTACCTGTAATCGTAGCACTCTGGGAGGCCAAGTCTGGAGGGTCACTTGAGCTAAGGAGTTGAAGACCAGCCTAAGCAAGAGTAAGACCCTGTCTCTACTAAAAATAGAAAAATTAACCAGGTGTGTGGCAGGTGCTTGTAGTCCTAGCCACTTGGAAGGCTGAGACAGGTGGATGGCTTGGTTTCTGTGAGCAAGGCTGATGCTATGGCACTGTACCCAGTGAGACTCTGTCTCAGAACAACCACAAAACTACAGCTGTCCTGTGAGGCAGTATGATCCCTGTGTCCAGCTTTTCACTGGACACGCCAGATGGATTCTGTGTGGAGCATTCTGTAGTGATGGAGGCTGAGTGAGGTCACCTCTCAAGGTCTTCATAGTGCTAAAGGCCTATGGTTTCTGGAAAAGCTCCAGCTAAATGTTTCTGTGACAGAGTTTTAGACACATATCTAGCACAGGAAGTAGTGTATACCCTAGATCAACTGTAGGACTAAGGAGGCGTTCTCAGATTCTATACTCTGCCATGCATGGGCCCAGCCTGGGACCTGGCAGAATTGCAAAGGGAAGGGTGTACTGCTCTCCACTGAATTGCCAGCACCTTATTGCATCAGGCCATTGTGTTCATGAGGGAATAGATAGTTTTTATAATATGAAAAAATTTCCAAATTACAAAATTAATCTTTATAGAAGTTCAACTATTGCATAAATCCCTACATGAAAGTGAAAATCCTTTCTTTCCACCTACCCTCTACCACAGTTTGCTGTGTATTTCTCCAAATATATTTCCCTGAGCACATAGCATATGCCATTTCTTAATAAAAATCAAATTATGCACTACTTAGCAACTTTGGGTTTTTTTATTTAATTACCTCAGAAAATTATATTTTGTTAGTGTATTTATTTTCAAAAGAATGTAAAGCATTCCACTGGATGGATGCATGATAATTTCAAAACCTCATTTATAGATTATTTTTCTATTTCTAAAACAGAAATAGAATATCCCTTGAAAGGGATATCGTTGGAGTCGCCAAGATGAAGGTGACAGGTGATTCTTGCAATATGAGATAGAAACAAAGCTAGATTTTTTTAAAGCACATGCACACGTGTGTGTGTGTGGAGTGAGAGAAACAGCTAATTGAGAGGGAATTAATTGGTCATAAGAACATATTGAAAAAAGGATATTGTAATTTCTCTACAGAGAACACTGTGCCGTTCTTACTGCTCCTACACACCAACTTGAGTGATTTCAAAGCGGTGCTACTGAGATTAAGGGAAAATCCTCTTCTCCTTATTTATCTGAATCCTCCAGTGAAACTTGTCCCATAAACGTGGGCAGTAACCCAGGGAGCTGCAAGACCACCTGCTCTTCTTGGGAAGAGAGCAGGGGGACTTATCCATGGCTTTATTTTTGACTTCTGTATCCAGGGAAATGTTTCAAATATTGATATGCAAGAGCTGACATGCTTTAACTATTGAAGTTCAAAGTTCTTCAAAATGTCCTGTCTGGGGGGCACCTTTTCATAATCAGCAATCCTGTAGGCAAGGTTTTCCTCTGACCCTCACTTTGTAGGGGCACCAACAAAAGAAGGAACCAGCATAACCATGCTTGCTTTACTTGTAAAGGTCCTAACAGAAAATTAGAATCCAAATTAGCATTGGTGATTTTTTTATTAATAGATTTTATTTTTGAGAGCAATTTTCAAGTTATAAGAGAAACTGATCTGATAGAACAGAGAGTCCACATTATTTCCCTCCCACCCTGCAGTTTCCTTTATTATCAACATCTTAATGTTAGTTTGGCACATTTGGTACAGTAAATGAACTGATGTGGATACAAATAGAGAACACAGTTTATGCAAATTTCCTTAGTTTTTAACTAACATCCTTTTTCTGCTGCAGGATTCCATGGATACCATGTTACATTTAGTTCTTACGTCTCCTTAGGAGGCTTGCTGTGACTGTTTCTCAGATCTTCCTTGCTTTCGGGGTCCTTGACAGTTTTGAGGAATATCAGCTGACTGTACTATAGAATATCTGTTTAATGCAGTGTGTCTGATATTTTTCTCATGATTAGGCTGAGTTGTGGGTGTGGGGGAGGAAAACCACAGAAGTAAAGTGCAGTTTCTATCATATCATATCAACACATATAGTACTATCAACATGTTAGTGACTGTTCATGTTGACCATGGTCACCTGGCTGATGTAGTGTTTTTCAGGTTTTTCCACAGTAAACTCACTCACCTCTCCCCACCCCACTATTTCCATAATGTCCCCTTTACAGGGAAGTCACTGTGCATAACTTACATTTAAGAAGTGAGGAGTTAAGTTCCACCTACATAAGGACAGGGTATCTACATAAATTATTTCAAATTTTCCTACATGAGAGAGTTGTTTCTTCTCTCACTTTAACTTACTCAATCATTCCTTTAAATCAGTGTGGAATCACAGATATTTATTTTATACCTTGAGTTGAAATCCAGCGTCACTTTGTTTTTGCTCATGCTGTCCCAGTTTGGGGCATTGGCAGCTTTTTCAGTTGGCTCCTGTGCCTCCATAACATAACCCCATCAATTAAAAAAAACTTTAGCACTTACTTTCTGGTACTGGAAGATATTCCAGGCTCATGTTGTGTATTTCCTACCTCAGTCCTAGACTCTCCTTTCACTGGAGGATGGTATGAGAAACCCAGTCCCAGGCAGTAGGTATGCTTATCATACTGCTTGGTGTTTTGTTTCTTTTATTTGATGTGTGTATAGTAGCCTTAGTATAGACCAGTGATTTTCCACTGTGCCGTGAAAGGATTTTAGGTGTGCCAGAAAAATTTTTTAAGATTATTAATGAAATTACTTTCAAAAGAAATTCAAAGCACACTGAGTATATTCTTTTTTTTCCTACTCTTTTGTTTTCTTTATCGACATAATTGAAGTGTGCTGTGGAAGTTTATAGGTTCAAGAGTGCCAGATAACAAAGGTTGGAACAACACTAGTATATATCCACATCTATGAATATTACTATGTGTAGCAATTTATGTTTCTATTAAACATGAGTGCAGATTGGTTATCTCTAACTCTGATACATTATTATAGGAATCATTCTAGCCTTCTCCTCTCGCTGTATCTGTAGATTTTGCTGCCACGGTGGGAAACCTCCCTCCCATCATCTGCCATCCATTTGCTTGCCCAGCCAATTCCAGTATCCACGGGGAGCATATCGGAGTTGGGAAACAACTTCATCAGCTAGAATACAGTGCTTACGAGCAGTTCCTGTTGCCTTTAGTCTTACAGACTTCACTCACGTCCAGAACTGCCTGGGGTAGTGGTGTTTGCTCATTCCCTTCAGTCAGGTTGTTTCTTTCACACATCGTAATGCAGTTAGATTCTCTTGTCATTATTCTCATTCTCTCCTGAGGGCTTCTGACCTTCTAAATGATTTTTATAAATCGGCGTACTTTAAAGTTCACTCTTAATGAACCTGTAAAGTTCAGTTAGTGTCATGTGTCCACCATTGCAGTGTAATACAGAATAGTTTATCACCTTAAAAATCCCCCTGTGTTTCATTTTGTCTTTCCTCTCTCTGATCCCCTGATATTCTCACTGTCCCTGTAGTTTTGCCTTTTCCAGAAGGTCGTGTATTTGCAATAACGCAGTAGATAGCGTTCCCAGCCTCGCAATGTGCACTTCAGGGTCCTCCATATTTCTTTGGGCTGGATCGCTCATTTTTTTTATGGGATACTATTCCACCGGGTAGATGTAGCACAGTTTATCCATTAGCTTATTGAAGGACATCTTGCTTGCTTCCCATTTTTGGCAGTTCTGATGAAAGCTGCTACAAATGACATTCACATGCAGCGTTTTATGTAGACACAGATTTCCACTCAACTGGATAAATACCTAGGAGCTTGAATGCTGGATTGTTTGGTAGTAATATGTTTAGTTTTATAGAAACTGCCAAACTCTGTTCCAAATTGGCTGTACCTGTTACTTAGCATCTTTTCCGGCATCTTCATATCAGTTTTCTGGATTTAGCCATTCTAATAGGTGTGTGGTGGCATCTTGTTTTAATTTGCAACCCCCTGGGTCAAATGATGCTGAGTATACTTTTACATGCCTTTTTCTGTCTGTGTGTCTTCGTTAGATGACTCTTCAGATCTTTTGGCCTTTTAAAGAAGCAATTATCTTATTGTTGAGTTTTAAGAATTATTTTTACATATTGATCCTTCATCAGATTCTTATATATTAAGTCCTTAAATTATAGATTACTTATCAGATATGTGATTTGCAATTCTTTCCCCTCATTCTGTGACTTGTCTTTTCATCTTCCTAATAGTGTCTTATTTGTTATTGAATTTTATTGCCATATTCTTTACTCTTGAAGAACAGCTATACGGTGGAAGGCTTCTGGTGATAGGCAAAATTAGTTATTTAATGCTTTCTTCTTCCCCTTCCTATTTTGATAACCACTGTTCTAGATGCTAACTGCTGGGCCAGGGCCACAATGCTTTGAAGCCTACCCCTGTTTGGAGCCTTTCCCTACTAGGGAAAAGCCATATGGAGGTAGGAGCATGGGAGCCTGAGAGACTTGGTGCTTAATTCTGTCTCTGCTCATAACTAGCTTCATGACTTTAAAAAGATAGTGGTGTTTTTCTGTGTTTCAGATGCCTTTGAATCTGACACTGCAGGCTAATAACGTGTGAGATATTATCCTCAAGCAAAAGCTTTAGTTGCTAAGTATTTGATTTTTCTTACTGATCTTCAAGTTTAAATACTATAATTAGCTTTTAAAGCAGAATCCCTATTCCCACTTCCATTTACTCCTGGTCATTTAGACAGTCCGTGTTAAAGTTGTAACTAGGTGATTTATACAAAATAGGTTTAAGCAATTCCAAATGTTTCACTTTTCACATCAGGACTTTGGGGACTTGTTTGCTCTTTCCAAACGTGTATGTTGTATTTACTGTAGGCTTCAGAATCTATTTTGGACCTAACACAATCTCTTGTTTTGAAAGTGCTTCCCCAAATGGAGACCCTTCTCCATGAGGTCCTCTGACATTTATTAGATCAAGTAGCAAAGTGTAGAGCAAAAAACCCATTATTGTTTCATCTTCTTCATTCCTTTTCTCGAAGGTATATGAATGAGTTTTTCATATTTAGCTTGAAATTCAATGAAAACAGCTTAAGTCAGCTATACGGAAAACAGTAATATACAACAAAGTCTGATTTTTTGCCTTGGTAAGATATTTCCATGTTATTTTGTTTGCCAAGGGAAGAAACTGAAGGATTTTTAAGGAGGATATTGATGTGATTTGATCTCTTTTTTGAAGAGATTATTTTTGAAGCGTAAACAAAAGGGACTTTAGGAGGACAAGAACAGAAGCAGGGAAACACATTAGGAAGGAGTCCCAGTAGGCAAAGCTACAAAATGGCTTGGACAAGTTGGTGGCAATGGAGTTTGAAGTGTATTTCGGAGTTACAATAACCAGGCTTACTGACAGATTGCGTCTGAGTGGAGGATGTGACAATTGGCCATCCTGATTTGCCTGAGACTATCTTCAGTTGTACCTTTGAAAGTCCCATGTCCCAAACATCCCATGTTGGATGGTCACCCTAGCAGGAGAATACCCACTCTTTAAAATCAGA
The DNA here is from genome assembly GCA_963574655.1 of Perodicticus potto. Lineage (NCBI taxonomy): Eukaryota > Metazoa > Chordata > Mammalia > Primates > Lorisidae > Perodicticus > Perodicticus potto. Next base: position 26,728 of record CAUYRH010015305.1, on the reverse strand, counting down.
GGCTGGATTTACAAATCATGAAGTTCCTTCCCAGCACCAAAGTTTTTTATTGCTGTGGGTCTATGAAACACTCCAGGAGAGCAATTTTCTCCAATAACAGCTCTAATGGGTTCTTTGTATTTGTTCTGGTAGGACCAGGGAAGACATTTCAAAAGAGGTATGTCCTTTAACAAATCTTGTCCTCATAACACCTATGAGAAAGAAAGTTCTTTACCGGTAGGAAAAATTTAGTTTCTACGTAAAAAAAGGAATGTTTTAGCTATACGGTCTGGTGAATGGAAAGCTGTGACTCCTCCTCTTTGAAAGGTTTTGAAGAGCACCTTGGACGTTCATTCATCTGAACACTGACCAAACAATCCATAGTAAGGCTGACATGGGACTTTTGTGACTCTCTGGCAAATGGTTTGAATGCTTGCAGTAAAAAGAAGTCAGCAACTGCCAAATTTGGTGAATATTTATTGTCACTATCCAGCATGAATGTTTAACATGCCATTTTCTCAGATACAGTTGGTATCCATGAGAATTCCTTAGAGATGGATTCAACCTGCAGCTGTTATATTTGGTTTCTCTGCAGCATCTGCCAAGAAACTGCTTGTAAAGGAACCATGTAGTACGATGCCCATTTATCAGAGCTCCTTTCCATGCAGTGGTATTTCTCTCGTTGGAATCTGGTCTACCCTCCCTGCTTCTGATAGCTCATTGCCTCCTATTTGCTTTCTTTCTGCAAACTGCACACTCAAGAGCAAACATTTTGACTAATGCTACATTTGAAGCCTTGAACCTACCCATGGGGAAATAGTTTAAAAGTCCTTTCAAAATCTTGTAAATGAGAGCATTTAAAAAAAAAAAAAACTTCTAAGTGTCAAGTATCACTTCATAATGCCGTTCCTGACTTATTATTCAAGAATGCCAGGCCTTCATCTGCTTTGCAAACCTACTCTGGAATGGATTTAATCAGCTTTCTGCACATGGTGGGAAATTGTGGTATTGGAGTGGGCGTAGGGAGCAGTTTCTCATCGACTCTCGCACTCTTTAAGATAAGTAGATCTTCCTTTCATGGAATGGTTTATCAGGGCTTATCTGGAAGCTTTATATTTTTGTGATCCCTAATTTCCTTAGCAATTCACAAATAAAGTAGGTGGACTTTATTGGTCTGTCTCTGGCAGAACCAGTTCAAAACCACCTCTCAGCAATATTCATCATGTGTCCTGGCAGCAGAGATCATTGCCATCCGTATGGGTGACAATGGGCAGGTTTGTCATCCTTATATTTTCCAAATGAAGCATGAGTTTAGGGAAGATTGTATTTCCACTACTTAAATGTGAAGGTTTCTAACTTGCAGTCATTAATGGCAAGGAGAATAAGACCCATACTCATAGCAATAGCTAATATTTAGCATCATACAAGACCTCGTTTAGCGGCCTTCCTACCCATCCTGTGAGGTGTACATTGTCATCCCCACTGAACTGATGAGGACACGGAGGCTGAAAACTGTTATGGTGTTTGTGAAAGCTGACGTTGTTGATAAAACATCACAGATGGCTTTTCAGCTAAGATGATCAAAGCCATGATTTTATTTTCAGGCCTCTCTTCTGCCATTTTTTTCCTTGTGGAATCTTAAAGAGCCTTCAATCCAGTCATGCAGAGGGCCTAACCCTCCCGGGCAGGATTGCTCCTGCCGCAGCTGGCTCCATGGCGGCCCTTTGTCACCTGGGCTGCCAAAAGAAGGAAATGGCTGCTACTCAGCCCTGAACCCCTAGGCTGCATACAACGGATATAAGCAATATTCATCTGGGCGGAGAGGATGGCGTGGAATCCCCCTGGGTTCACACTGCTCAGCTCAGTTATTTCACTCTTTCTCCTTTTTCCTTTGGAATCCTTCATTTATTTATTCAAAAATTGTGCCTGCTTCATATAGGACTCTGCAGTAGATACTGTGAGAGAAACAAAATAAAAAGACTCAGCTAAGACATTCTCACGGAGAGTGCCAGCAAAAGGATGCAGGGTTATATTAGAATTTGAGGAATAGATACGAACTATGAGTATAGATTTGTGAGTCATTCATATCATGAGGTTTGATGACTCTAAGTGGAACATCATGGTTAGTTGGAAAGAGCGCAGAATTTGAAGCGAGAAAGTGTATGTTAGTCTCACTTCTTCCTCTTACTAGATACCTCTGACAGTGTCTATAACCACAACAAAAATTCAGATAGATACCTGATCCCTTAGAGCAGAATAATTACCATTACTACCTCACAGAATTGTCATAGACTAGCAATAAAATATGCTGGCATGCTTCATATTATGCTACCAAAATTTGATTGTTAGTGTTATTATTGTTAACTGTTATAAGCAAGTAAGACGATCAAAAGTAGGTGAGGGTAGACCCATGAGACTAATTCCCTAGTAACAGTCTGCCATATTGGAGGTAGGCTTAGAAGTCTGAATTTGAACTTCTGAACCCTTCTCTGTGGACATATGCAGTGGCCCAGATAGAAGAAATAATGATAATTACAAAATAATCAACATAAATAAAATCATTTGTAGAAAAATTTGCTTAATTTCTCTGCATATAAAATGGGAATAATTATATGAACATCATATGTTTATTTTGAGGGTTAAATGAGATAAAAATACATATACAAGGTACTAAAATAGTACCTGACACATATTAACCACTAAAGAAGTTGGCCCAATCACTATTTAGAAGCAGCCTAGTATTCTGGTTGGTAAGCCTTGCCACTTGCTCTGATCAGTTACTCAAGTTTTCTGCCCTGTTCCCTCATCTATAGATCGTTTATTTGTGACCATGCCTGGCACATAGTTAGTATGCAGTAAATGGTAGGTATTATTAAGAGTAGTTGATATATCATGATTTGAGAGTAGAGATGAAATTCACGGAAGCTAAACAGACAGATGGTACCAAGTGGGAATTTTCCATCTGTTTTTTCCATTAATGTTCTAGATGGGTAGGATGTTGGGGGGGTGCTACTCACCGTTCTGATATTTAACATAGCTCGAGACAGGGGACTTACAAGAGACAGGTGAACCTGGAAGTTGCCACGAGTCAGTTATTACAGAAGTAGAAGCAAAAATTAGCTGAATTTACTGCCTCAAATTATGTAGGGAAAAAGGGAAATCAGTTCATTTGAAGGAATATAAACAAATAAGAATGTAAATTTATGGGCTAAGCATCATAGACTGTCAAATAGCAAAAGAGGTTAAGTCCAAAAACAATCAGAATGATGGATGGTTGCAGAAAGTAACAGTTCGTCAAAAATAATTTATAAAAGCTGGTGTTACAAGTTGATGTAAGGAGTCTTTAGTGGTATGCATTATTACTATAAGAAGCACTAAGATCTTCTCTGTAGGGGCTTATTAGGAGATCTGAGAATCTTCTTGTTAAAATCCGGTGTTTGGGGGATTTCTAAAATTTGAGTGTGTGAACAAAGCAAATGAAATTGAACTGAATAAATGATAGAAGTATCAACATTCTGGCACGGCGGCTGTGGCTCAACAGGCTAAGGCGCCAGCCACGTTCACCTGAGCTGGTGGGTTCGAATCCAGCCCAGGCCTGCCAAGCAACAATGATGGCTGAAACCAAAAAATGGCCAGGCATTGTGGCGGGTGCCTGTAGTCCCAGCTACTTGGGAGGCAGAGGCAGGAGACTCGCTTGAGCCCAGGAGTTGGAGGTTGCTGTGAGCTGTGATGCCAGAGCACTCTATCCAGGGTGACAGCTTGAGGCTCTGTCTCAAAAAAAAGAAAGTATCAACATTCTGTAAACCTAATCTGGTTTCAAGAAGTATCATTTTGGAGATTATCAGCTCTAGCTTGGCCTTGCCTAAAAGGAGATTCTCTTTAAAAATGAAGCTGATAGCTATACGTGCTTCCTTTGTAATGACAGGTACCAACATGTGTGATTCTGTGCCCTCAAACTGGCAGAGTGGCCCTTGTGGGCAAGCAGGACCGGGGCCCCATGCCCAACTTTGGCTCCTGAGTTCCTGGGCTGAGGGCAGGGATCAGGCAGGGAAGACCATAAGTCATGGGTCAAGATAATGTTGGAGGATCCTAGGATTGAAAATCAACAGAAAACAAAACAAACAAACAAACAAAAAAAAAAATGGAAAAAGGAGGCAACCCTTGGTTTTTCCCCTGTGAAAGATCAAAAGCCAAAATGGAGGCTGGGAACACAGATTCAGATCTAAAAGTGAATGTGCAAATGTGGGGAGGGAATGGAGAGGGAAGTCCCTGGGGTGGATGTTCAGGTATGTCTTGGGTGATGCTTGCAAGCCTCCACCCAAACTCTGACATCTGGGAAGCACGAATTCCTTTCATGTCATGAGGAAGCTGTTCAGTAGGGTGAGATTGAAGTCTGCTCTCTAGGGACTAATGCAGCATTTAACTTCTCTCTGACATGGCATACAGTCAGCATGCAGTAAATCATAGGGAGTAATAGTTATTACGTAGTAAGAGGGCACTGGGCACCATACCGTTCGTTATTAGTTATTGAGCCTACATGCTTCCTTGGAAAGGAGTGATTCTTGCTGGTTGCTGACTCACACTCTCCTCCCTGGGAAAGACCTTAGGGACTGGAAAGTGCATTGCCTGTCCTTCCCTCATCTGCCCTTCCTGTCCTGGCCTGCCTGCGCGCTCCCTCTGACTTTGCCTTCTTACCCCAGGACCTGGTCCTGGATGTGTGTGGGTTTTGCGCCAGAGAACTCTAAAAACTCAGCCCTACTTCTCTGCTATTTATTAGACATAAATGATGTGGACACTACTTGATTTCTTTAAAATAACTTCAGTTCTGCTTTCTAATGAATCAAGAAAGATTATGAAAACAAAAACAAAAGTAACCCTGCCCTTTGGGGATTTACTTGCTTTGGAAAACTTAATTGCCTCATTGGACAAGATAAAAGGTGAGGCCAGGTAGGTGAGGGCAGGATGTGGGTGTCACTCTCTTTCCCCCCACCCCGTGACACCCCAGTCATTCCACATCAACCTCATCTGTCAAGACCCTTCTACATTTCAGAACTTCTCTGGCAGTCACAAAACCTTCAAATGTGAAAATCATAACTGAGTTCTTGAAACCTAACTCATCCAGATTTCCCAGCTTCCTATATTTTTATCTGTTAGGTTATTTTATTATGCCTATTTAAAATGACCAATAATCTATAGATGTACTAAAAAATCTAGAGTTCATTTATGGATAATTTAATAAATGACCTGTTTTTTCATTAACTTTTAATGACTGATTTAAACAAACATACAGGGTAACCTCTTCCCCTCCCCTGTGCCCAACAATCATGACCATTGAACCTGACCATGTTTCGGGTCTTTTAAATGAGAAGCATTTTATTTACAAGAAGAGTAAACTGGTGTTGGACCAGATGGAAAAACTTCACTAGAAGGAGTGCCGTGTCCAAGCTCTTTTTATACAGCGTAGCCAGTAAGTGACCTGTCCTGGACATTGCTAGGGGCAAAAGGTTACATTACTGCCTTTACCTGAGCAGATCACCTCAGGGTCTGCTCTACATCTCTTACTTCCTTTTGAGCAAGCAGAGTGATGGGAGGAGCATGAAGTCAGGTTGGATCCAAATCATGGCTGAGCAACCATGGGCAACTCACACATCTGCTCTGAGCTTTGCTTTCCTCTTGGTAAAACCAAGATAAAAAGACTGACTTACAGACTTTCCAGACTAACAAGCCCCTAGAAAGAGTTTAGCAGGGTGCAGGCTCTGTCCTTGTGCTGGATACCACACCTGTTGGGGCACTGCTGCCCACCTGGGATCTCAGGCTCTATCAGCAATATGAAAACATGCCTTTCCTCACTGACAAATTCTCCCAGCCTCTATTTGGCTTGCTTGGAATTTGTTTGACAGTATCTCTAGCTGACCCATAAAGAGAGGGATTTAGACAAGGCTGAAATGCATTCAGTCCTGTCTCCACAAGAAAAACACTTTGTTGTGCTTCTATAAAAAGCCTGCAGAAATGTGGTGAATTGCCAGCATCAGCCCAGAGGTGTGATGCAGCTGAGTCCTTAATCCCTGCCCCACAAAAGACTGGGCTCTGCCTGCTTGTCATACCTGTGGAAATAAAGGGTGATGGTATTATGGATAAAAACAGAAATCATTTTAATTTTAACGCTTTGTTGAATTTCACTTCTCTTGCATTCCCTAACACCTTAGCAGTAGTTGAATTTGTAAAAACAGAGCCAAAAAAACCCCCCAAACCCGAGCCACTTCTTTCTCCTGGGGATGATGTCTACTCTTTTACCAAAGAGGAGTGATAATCCCAGCCCACATGGCTGAGTGCTTCACTAAGTGCCAGGAGTTATTTTAAGCTCTTTTCAGGGGCTTAAATTATTATAAGCATGATTCTACTGTATTTTCTTTAGTCTGTTCTAAGTGCTATTCTAAGCACTATTTTACATGCTTAGAGCATTTTAAGGACTTTTCAGGTGCTTAGAGTATTCAGAATACGTTTCAGTGTTCCCTCAGAGCCACCCTATGAAATAGGCACTCACTTCCTCCCCAAATTTACCCTGACCACATGCTCCACCCTGATACCACATCGGGGCCCCGTCATCTCCTGTTGTCTCTTAAATATTGTTTCCATCTCTTCTACGCACAGCAACCAATGTGGTACTTTTTTTTTTTTTTAATTGAGACAGTCTCACTTTGTTGCCCTTGGTAGAGTATTGCAGCATCTTAGGTCCACAGCAACCTTAAAATCTGGGTCTCAGGGGATCTTCTTGCCTCAGCCTCCCAAGTAGCTAGGACTATAGGTGCCCACCACAATGCCTGGCTGTTTTCAGTGACGGGGTCTCCTGCTCTGGCTCAGGCTGGTTTCGAACTCATGACCTCAGACAATCTACCCTCCTTAGCCTTCCAAGTGCTAGGATTACAGGCGTGAGCTGCCACACCCAGGCCAGTGTGATATTTTTAAAACATAATTGGATCGTGTCAAATCATTTTTCGCCTCATAAAAGACAGCAATAATAACAATACAATAAACAGACAAAATCCTCCACTCGCTTTCCAACATACTTAAATTCCAGATTCCTTAGTCAGCCCTCATGTTCCCAGCAGGATCAGCTCTTTTGTTTCCCACTCTCCACCTTCCTCACCTGGCTTCAGCCAGGGAGGTTTCCGTGCTGTTTCTCAGTGGTGCCAGATGCAGCCTGCCCCAGGGCTTTTGAGTTTCCTGTTCCCAGTACTTGGGTCACTCTTACCCCAGATATCACCATGGCTCACACTTGCCCTCTCTCTCTCTCTCTCTCTCACTTCACTGAGGTCTCTGATCAAACATATGCTCGTCACAGAGGACTTCCCTGACCTCTTGTCTAAAATAGCACATCTGTTATTATCTAACCTCTCACCCTGCTTTATTTTCTTTAGTGGCATTTATCATTATGAATTGAACCTACTTTATGCATTGATTATCTGTCTTCCTTCAGAATGTAAATTTCATGAGACATGGACTTTGGTTTTTTCCACTCTTCTATCCCAGCACTCAGAACAGTGCCCGGCAAGTAGTGCTCCATATAAATAAATTTTATGGAGGGTATTTGAATACAATAGATTGCACCCATTGAAGTGAACAGTTTGATGAGTAAACTTGTGTCACCTACAACGATCATGAGAGAGAACAGTTCCCACATGCCCCTCGACAGACAATCCCAGCCCACTCACACTCTCATCCAGCCCCAGGCAATCACTGACATGCTTTCCGTCTCTGTAGACTAGGTTTCTCTTTTCTAGAATATCTTAGAAACGGAATCTGACAGTGGGCATTCTTTGTGGCTGGCTGTTTTTCTCAGCAGAACGTCTTTGAGACTCATCCGTGTGACTGCGTGTACCAGCAGCGTGGCCCCTTTCATTGCTAAGCACCATCGCACTGTCTGGATACTGTTCACCAGTTCACCTGCTGATTGAATACGGGGGTTTTTCTAGCCTTTGGCTACGATGAATAACACTGTTGTAAACGTTTGTGTTCACGTCTTTCTGGGGACCTGTTTTCATTTCTCTCTACTAAATACCTAAGAGCATCTTAATATATTTTGAATGAATTTTGTAAATGGGGAATTAAAGCCTTAAAGAGGGTAAGTGACTTTCCCAAGAACACACAGCCAGTAAGTGGTGGAATTGGGGTTTTCGCCTCGGTGGTTTTCACCTTGGTGGTTTAAGTCCAAAGTGCTTAAGTTTTGAATCTCGCATTGAAGGTAAATTTGTTTCTGTAGCCCAGGCAGCTAAAGAGTCTGGCGCAGGCCTCGGAGCAGCCAGCCTTCTACTCCTAGAGACGTGACAGTAGACTGGGGACTGAGCAGAGGCTGCATCCCCACTTTCTCTGGTTCTCTTCTTTCTCTGGCCCACTTTTTCTCTTCCCCAGCTTTCTCTGAGTGCTGTTCAGGGGGGCTGTACTGAGGGGAAAGCTCCTGTTGCAGCCACTGTTTCAACTGGAGCACGTGCCATCATCCCTCTTCTGATCGCACACAGCTGGGCACCCATATTACTCGAGATTCCAGGCTCGAGGCCTCAGCGAGGCTGGGGTGGCTTTGCTGTTCCCCATTGCACCTTTCATGTAATAAGGCAAAATAGACACTTGACCTCAGTCTCCCCTCACTAAGCATGTGACAGGAATTATTGCAAAGGGTAGAATACCGTGTCACACTACAGCCTGATTGGAAGGATGGAAACAGATATAGTTTTATGAGATTTTTTAAAAACAGAACACATTTTATAAAACTGTGACTGAAATAAAACTCCCTGTCCACCACGTCCTTCTCCATCCCAGCAGTGTAGAAAGAACATGGTAGTTGTGAATGTTTTGTACCCATAGGATAGAACTCAAGGAAGAAAATGAGCAAGAGTAAATTTCAGGGATGTTTAGCATTATGCATTCTGAGGAGCAATCGGAGCAGAGGAAGTTTAACAGAGGCCGCAAGCATGGCAGGTGCGGCCTCAGGGATTTTAGCAATTCCTGGAGGATGCTCATGCTTGTCAGAGAACCATACTTCTGAGAAAGAGGGGTCCAAGCCCAGCATCTTCTCCTCTGAGCAGGGTTCTGTGGGAGCTGGTGACCAGAGGCCAGCTAAGGTGCCTGGCTCCGGGCTGCAGCTCTTGGGATGCTGGCCAGCCAGCTACAGCCAAGCCTGACCCTCTTCAGAACCATCTCCACAGATCCTGTAGGTGGTGAATCTGACAGGTGAATTGTGGACTGTCTATAACACACACCCGTTGCCTCCTGCAGTGTGTTACCTCTGATTTTTTTATTCTGAATTCTCTGTAGCTCTTATAAATGAGAACTCTCTATTGGCTTGTGTTATTGCATTTATCGTTCAGTACTTTCGCCTTCTGTTCTCTTGTGCCTCTCTGAGCTCCAAAATCATTCTCTACATCATAGGGTTGTTGGGAGAATTAAATGAATGAATGCATGTGAGCACTGAGAACTGGGCCCGGCACACAGTAATTATCCAATTACTGTTAGTTGTCATCATTGTTGTTGTGGTCGTCATCGTCGTCATCATCACTGTTTCATGAGTAAAAAACTCACATCTGTATAAATCCACACATGCGAGTAAGCCTGCTATTCAAATGCCTTCAGTAGTTTCCAGTGCTCTGCTTAACAGGGCACAACCCTTAGCCTGACCACCAAGGCCCTCCTCAGCCTTCCTTGTTGACCTCAGCTTTCTCCCTCACCTCTACAGTGGTGGGCTTGGACTGCAATGCTCACTGCTCCTTCCCATGCTTTTCCACATTTCTTCTTACTCTAGACTTCATGCTTGGAGAGTCCTTTCTTAAAATGTCATACACTATGATCATCCTTCAGAGCCCAGAGCAAAACACAAGTTACTCCTACTTCTTGACGGTACTGACATTTCTCCTGTGAAATCTCAGGACCTTTCCTGCGTCATTTATCTGCACTTCCCATGTAGCACCTAACATGTTCCAGCCTAACTGTGATGAAATCAGTTGAAGTTGGGTCTTCTCTTTCCTATTAGAGAAGAAAGGCAGGGGCTTTTGGATGTGTCTGTGAATTAAATTCTTCTTTTTATCCTCACCCTGTCCTGACTATTCCTTTGCGGCACAGGGAGGTATAAATGGTGGCACCTCTGTGCTCATTGGTTGATGAATAAATAAAACAGGAACACAAAAGTGCCATGCATACCACTTGGTCTCAGGCAGAGGGAAGAAAGCTTGTGTAGTTAGGGCTCGATTTTCCACCTCTTTTTCTAGCTTATGTTCCAAATTTTCCCTCTTACTTCCTCTTCTTCACTCTAATTAAAAAGTCATGGTTCTGCATTAAATTGTTTGCTTGTTAACATTTGATAACTAATTTTTGTGAGTATGCCAAAGGTTGACAATGGCTTAAGAGCTTTCTCTCCATTTTAACCATTGCCAATTTTTAACGTCCAGTTGGAGACAGAAGGGATTTTTGGTAAGTGGCTGTGGCACGAGGGCTCCTGGGATATGGCAGAAGTTACTACAGTGGGTTTTCAAGTCCGTGTGTGTACTAAGAAGTGTGTACTAGATGTAAAAATGCACTCTGGAGGTATTTTTCTGGTTTTTTTTTTAAAGTATATGTAGCTGCTGTGATGAGTAAAATAAAATTGTCTAAAGGAATTAGTGAACACATACTTTCTGTCAATTTGCATGCTTTCAGTCATGGGATGTTAGCATGGAAATGCAGTACTATGTATTGAGCCCAAGAAATTTTCGTTAAAAGACAAATGCCCACACTCCAGATCATCTCTAGACTTTGCTGTCCAGTGTGGTGGTCACTAGCCCCAGGTGCCTACTAAGCCCTGGAAATGTGGCTGGTGTAACTGAGAAGGGTAACTTTAAATTTTATTTCATTTAAATTTAAAAACTGATACTGTATCCAGCTATTGCAAAATTTTTTAAGTATGTTTAGGACAACTTAGATTATGAATCTACTTTTTCATCTGTAAATTTTATGAAATCTAACTGTAGATTGAGATGAAAATTTAGTATCTGAATGGAGGTGTTTGGTGAGCATGAAATATACACATGGTTTCAAAGATAGTATATGAATATGTAATGTCTTTTTAGTAACTTTTCATAGTACCTGTTAACATAATAATATTATGGACACATTGGGTTAAATAAAATGTTGTTAAAATGTATTTCATCTGTTTCCTTTTACTTTGTAAAATGTAGTTACTAGAAAATGTGTACTTCCTGTGTGCCTCACCTTATATTTCTGTTGAACGATGCTGCACTAAGCTGGGTCTCTCAGAGATTCCTCCCAGCACCAAACCTGTTCATTCTCTTTGTTGTCTGACTTTCTTATAGACAAAATGGTTCTATAATCATTTTAAAATAAGTGATTAGGGAGGGGAGGGGGCAGGATGGGTGGAGGGAGAGTAATTGGTGGGGCCACACCTACGGTGCATCTTAGACGGGTACAGGTGAAACTTACTAAATGTAGAATACAAATGTCTGAACACAATAACTAAGAAGATGCCACGAAAGCTATGTTAACCAGTATGATGAAAACATTTCTAATTGTATATAAAACCTACACATTGTACCCCACAATTGTATTAATGTACACAGCTATGGTTTAATAAAAAAAAAAAAGTGATTATGCAAAACTTCTGCCTCATACGCATGCTTCATGAGCAACCCTTAGCAGGGTCCCTTCGATCCCCATCTATCCTTTTCCTTCTCTTTCCTTTATGTCCTCATCTTAACCAGATTGTTATTTTTGTTGCCATCTTGCAAACCCATGAGCACAGGACAGGAGAAATACAAGATAGGTTAATGGTGGGAGACTCGAACGTTTGCGACTATCATAGACACGCTCATGCAACTGAAAAGGAGAGTACCCGACAAGGCATCGACAGGCTCGGCTGAAAAAGTCATCTTCTGAGATGGAGAAGACGTGACAAGTGTCATAATTCTGTCCAGCAAGGGAGACACAGGCTGATGCGGTGGAGCAGGCAGGGATCCTAGAAGAAGGGCATTCTCTCACTGCAGTTCATCAGAACAAAATTAAAAATGACAAGGCATCAAAACTGTAGAAAAGAGCAGTCGACATGATTCCAGGGCTTATCGTTCTAACAGAATCTGAGGGCGGTCTCAGAAAGTAACTCCGCTGCGCGCACTCTCAGGAAGGAAGACAAAAAGATATTTAAAAACATATTCATATATTTAAGAACCCATCGTCTTGTTTTCCTCTCTGAGGTCATTTGAATTGCATTTGAGATGCTTGAGGAACTTCCTTCACTGCTCAGAGGCAAAAAGAACACATACCACAGAGGGATAGAAGGACGCGTGACCGACAGGAGGACGACAGAGAACAGCACCCAGAGGCTGAGAGTTTGGTCAGCTGAAAAAAATACTGGGAACACCAAGAGCGACTTTAGTGAGGCTGGTGGAGAAAGAACAAAAAGAAGGCAGAGTCTGGGTAGCCCTCCTCCTTGGGGGCCACCCTTTATCTCTGTTCTGAGATTGGGAGAATGAACATTAATTGATACCATGGAATTGAGAGCTCATTATGCCTGGATCAATTCTATCCCACGGGACCAAGAAGCAGTCAGTAAGATTTCAGGTAGGGCTCTATTTTTCCCCTGTCTTCTAACTTCTAAAATTCTAACTTCTGCTAGTATGTTTAAAAGATTGGAGGGATGAGAAAGATGCTCATGGCCGGAGTGGGGTCCTGGAGAAGGCATATGAAGTTTCCAGACTTCAAAGTGAAGAAAATGGACTGTAGAGACTCCAGGATGATGAGTCAACTCTAGGAAAGACTCCAAGATAGATGTATGAACAGGGTAGTTGGTGAACATACCAAAAAACTTGAAAAGAAGCTCTCTGTGGTCGTGGGAGCCAGTTTAGGGTTAGCACAAGGAAGCCAGCTCATCCGCTATACAGCATGGAGCCTACAGCTAACTATTCTGTATTGTGCACTTAGATTTTTCTAAGAGAATAGATCTTACGGTATTTGTTCTTACTCTAAAAATAAATAAGCAATATTAATAAAGCAAGAGGAAACTTTGACAGGTGAGGGATATGCCTACAGCCTTGATAGGGGTGATGGTTTCATAAGTTTATACTTAGCCGCAAATTTATTGAATTGCATATATTATCTATGTATAGCTTTTTACATGCTAGTCATAATATAGTGATTAAAAATGATTTAAGAGTAGTTAATTTTTTAGCATTATTGGACTGGGTGATTGGTGGGTTCTCTATATAAGGGTGGCCATTAAGTTTGTGTGCAATTTAAAATAACATAGTGAATTGCACACAAACTTTATGGGCATTCTGTGTATATATATCAGCAGTTCATAAGGCACTTAATAAAAATCTCACCTGAAAGTCCTGTGAGCCAAATGTAGAAATGTAAACTGAATGACACCAGAATTGTGATTAGTAACAAATGCCCATAATTAAAGGACACTGATCATTTGTTATTCACTAGAATGCAAACCTCTGTGAGCAGAGTCTTTTTTTCTTATTGTGTGTACAGTACCTATGTGCTTCCCCCATGGTAGGTAAGTGATGAATGTTTTGATGAATTAATTAACTTGAAAAAATACAGGTTGATTTTCTACATTTGATTATCACAGATTTTCCATTTTCTAATCATGTATTCTCTTTTTTGATCTTATTCATTCAATAGTTTTGTCAATGAATTAGGTAACGTTAAAAAAGACACACTCAGCAGTTTGCAAATATCCTGGGTCTTGATCGTTGGGAATGAAGGGCCTCACCCAAGAAGATAAATGTTAATAGGAATAAGTGTGGGGCTCTGCACCTGGTTCCAGAAAACTAAGAGAACCAGCAGCAGTTGTGGATGTGACAGTTAAGGTGACATGAGACAACAAGCCGATGTGCCTGCTGCGGCACTAATGTGAACTTGGGCTGCACTGAGCGAGGCAAAGATGGATTGGAGGGGGGCTCTGTGAGGACGATGGCTGGGACAGGGAGGAACCTGGGCACATGTGCTAGAAGGAACTGTTGGACCCAAGGCAGTGTAGAACCTGGAGACACATCGTCTTGAACTCCTCAAAATGCAGGAGAATTTTGCTACATACAAGTGACTATATGTGGCCCAAATGAGGAACAATAAGAGAAAATTAGAGCAATGGATTTGAGCCCAACAAAAGAAAGCATTTTCTTTTTTAAAAAAATTCAAATTAAGATGAGAGTACTGACGATTAGGTTACAAGAAAACATTTTCTAACAGCTGAGATGGGAGAGAACACCACGAGAGGAAACGAGGTCCCCCATCTCCAGAGGAATGCCGAGATGTCTGGATGACTTTCAGTGTATCCGGTAGCAGCATGGCCAAGCTAGCACTGCGAGTATAACATTTTATTCATTCGTTTAAATGCTAACAAAGGCATTGCCAATGATTTGACAACTATGAAAAACAAACAACCAAGCCTTATTTTGATTTCCCTAAGTAAATTATTTTTAATAGCCAGAGGCTGTGATACCTCCTAGTGGCTATGTGATCAAACCAGAAAACATGCACTTTATTACCAGATGTTAAATTCTGTCACATTACATTTCTAAAAATGTCAGAAAACATAAAGAAAATAAATAACCAGGGAAAAACTATAGAGACCTCATTTTTATTTCCTCTTAATTCTCCCTGGTGGCCTTCTCTCTTCCGCTCTTCCTTTTTTCCTTTCTCCCTCCTTGTTCTTGCCCTTTTTTCTCTGGATAATTCTTTCCTGACTCTGTTGTAGTCTTCAGGGATTTTTAAACAGTTGGTTTAGTTTAGGCAGTGGCAAAGCCAGACGATTAATGAACATACGTGAACAATGGGACGTTCTATTTGTACTTAACAATTTGTTCCTGTCATCAGAACATACACAGAGTAACCTTGCGGCCAGAAGAAAGAGGAAACAGGCTTCTGGAACCCTGTGCAGGCCTTGGCTGGGTGAGGACCATTTTTAATGAGAACAAGTATGTACCAGGTTTTCTGGTAAAAGAGTTCTTCAGAAGTTATACTATGATTAAAAACAAAACAAACAACTAAGCTCTTTTTCACATATAAAGTACATTGTGATTATACATTTCTGAACTGTTTCTATAGCCCTGAAACTGATGCCAGTGGCAGTGCTGGTGGGTATGGTAATAACGCATTGCCCTAAATTTACAAGGTCTGGGTTGTGTTGGGGAGTCTAACAGATTCCCGATCCAGGCTTACAATTTTGCAAGTGTGCAAATCAAGGCCACAGAAATAAGCAACTTACATAAAGTTGTGTGACTTCTCTGCAAAGAGCAACCTTTTACATGGGAAGTCTTCCTTCACCTTGCTCATGGTCCTTCACCTTGCTCATGGGATACATATTTTCCATATCTGATGAGATATTATTAGCAGTGTGGATGGGAAGGAGGACAGGAGGGTGAAAGTGAGCTCTAGTTTTGTTATTCTGCCAATAAACTTCAAAAGCCCTTTAACTTTCCTCACACAGTCTAATCATCCCTTTTAGAAAAGCCAGCCCAGCTTCCAGTCCACAAAGGTAAATAACAAAAAAAAAAAAAAAAAAAAAGACACAGTGCAGAGAACGAACAAACACCCCTACTGAGTTTGAATTACCTCAGCTCAGCCAAATATGTGATATTGCACTAGATTCTGGGTCATAGCCTGGTTTTGCAGCCTGAAAACAGGAGTTCTGCTTCCCTATTGTAGCCTTTCTCTCTTTGTCCCATGCCAGGTCCTCGTCACGAGGCCAAGCTGACTGGTTTGCTTCTCCTCTGAGTCAGCGGGGCTTTGTGTCGTGTGTGGGTGGGGGGCAGGGGACGGGAGGCAGGGTTCAGTTTTCAGCAGCCCCTGTGTTAGCATGTGGCCTGTGCTTAATGTTGACTTTGCCTTTGGGCTCTTCCTGAGGCCTTTTAAGCTAAGACTGCGGGAAGGTGAAGGGAAGGATGGAGGCGTTACATTAGTGGGGTTCAGTTCAGTGACTGTTGGGTATAAAGTGACTGTACCATCCCAGGCGAGCTCATTGCTCCCAGGAAAATTCAGTGAGCGGTCTCCTTCTGATCCGCCTCCTTGGGACTGCAGGGGAGCCCCCATAGTCAGCAGGGAGGGCAACGTGGGGAAGCTGCTTTCCCCGGGTGGGTTATTGTGACTTGAGATCCAAGTAAAAAGTCACAAAGCCCACACCAACAGCAAAGTCTCAAAAAGAGAACTTAATCTGAGATGAGGCAGTGTCCCAAAAGCTTTACCTGCCTCAGTCCGCTTCAAAATAATGGAGCTTTTAGTCACCGTCAGGGACATTTTCCAGGGTCTGGGGGAGGGCGCGGTGAGCCCCTGCCCTGCACGGCACTGTTGGAAGGGCCCAGCCGGGCTGGTCAATATGTGCAGTGATGACGTGCTGTGACAGATGCCGCTTCACACATCTGAACTGTATAACGTCATTTCACCTTTAAAACAATCTTATAATCCCTAGTTGGCAGAGAAGGAAACTGAATCACCAAAAAGTTAGGTCATTGGCCGAAAGTCACAGCCCCAGGAAGTGGCAGAATCAGGCAGCCTGGCTCTGTGACCGGGCACTGTGCCCTTTTGTCCCCCACACAGCCCTCCTGAGCTCCGTTTTACCCACTTCAAGGGCTCTCGTGATGCTGTAGTCACACCAGACCATTCAGTTGTCCCCTGGTGCTCTTCCACCTCTGTGCTTTGCTTAGTTTCTGGTCCTTGGTCCTGTCATAAACCTTCTCATCCATGGCCAAGCTCATGTTGTAGCCTCCTCTCTGCAGCCGGCCCTTCTCTTTCCAGATGTAATGACTTTGCCACCTCTGTGCTGAGGGGGCTCTTTTATCATAGGATCCTAACTGTTACACTCCTGGCGAGTATCAGCTTGTAATCCACTATCTATCGACATTATCATTTATCTAATTTATCATCTATTTCTCAGGCTTCTCTCTGTCCTTGGCATTAAAGAAAGGAACTCTTCTTCATATCAGATACCCAGAACCTATAACAGAGCTTGGACTCGAATGTTTTCTGAGTGAATAAGTGTTTATACCTTTCCTTTAATAGCGGTCGCATTCAGCCTTGTGTTTTGGTTCTCTTTGTGAGATGTCTCTTTGCAAGACTTGATTCTACACCCCTTGGACTCTAAGGTTTCAAGCCTGGATGGAATCTTACTCATCCTACCATCTGGCCTATGCCTAGCATAGTGTGCCCAGAGGCCACCAGAGAAAGTGCTCATAATGCAGGTTTGTTCCCTTGAGGTGAAAGGGCTTCGTGACACATTCAGCCATCCACCACTGCCACTTATTTGAATGTTTCTGTGCTACTAGCAGGTGTTTAAAACTGCATCTTTTTCCCTGCTGTGGAGCCTTGGTACCATGGCAACCACTTGGGTTGGACTTGAAAGCATGTCTTAGGCGCCAACGGCTTTTCCTTCTACCTGCTGCTATAACAACCCCGCGCTGAGACACTTCCCCAAAACGGCCGTTGTTTCCAAGTGAATCTGGGGAGATAGAGCCCTTCACTCTGTGCGCTCCACCTGGCCTGCCCCACCTCCACCTCTACCTCTCAGTTTGTTACTGAAGACTTATTTTGAGATCTGTAATCACGATGTCAGATAATCAACCACGGCCATTCCCTTGTTGCTGTCCTTGGCTCTGGAGCTCCAGATGTGCCGAGAAAAGCAACTGGCCTACTATGCTGCCTACAGACTGGACATAGCTGGCCACCAAGAATGCTGACTCTCAGTTCTTGTCTGTGTTCTCAACTTTCCCATAGGTAATCACTGTTGAGGCCCAGATGCAAAATTTACTTCTTGGACATGTTATAGGTAGCCAGATTTTCATTTCACAGCTGGGTATTTTATGGGAATTGTCAGGCCAGGGTGTTGGCAGCTTTGGTGCAAGATAAGCAAAGCTACAAGCCAGGATAGAGAAATTCAAGTAAAGCAACCGGATAAAGCAGAAGGAAAAGTGGGACCAGGGCAGGGCTCAAGGTTTAAAGCTGCAATAGGGGAGCAGAAAAGATAGATAAGGCCGTGAAATGAAGATCACTCAGAGCTAGAGCAGTAGCTGTTAGAGATGGTGCTTTGCCACACTGTCTACCATCTACACTTAGGGAGGTGTAGACCCTGGAATGGAACCGTCATGAGTCAGAGATTTGGGTCCATTTTGTGCCCTGCTTGATCCTCAGACACAAAAACAGTTTCTGGCACAGAGGAAATGGTCAGTAAACATTTGGTGAATGAATAAATGGGCCCAGGACAAATAATTATTTTCATTTCCTATTTATTTTGTAATGATATTTAGCAAAGGCATTCACCCACAGTCTCATACAAAACTTATAATAGCTCTTTGAAGAAGGGTATTATCCTGTTTCATGAATGAGAGAACAGGTAGGGAGGCAGAGGGGCTGAGGGACTAAGGGTGGCTCAGCTTGGAAGTGTCCTTGCACACTTCGGCCTCAAGACTGGAGCTCCTTCTGCTGCGTGGAGTTGCCTCTCAGCAGACAAGGCAGAGGGAAAACTTTGGAGCTAGGGATGGATTCATACCCAGCAGAAGGATTTATATTCTCCTCTTTCTGGGAACCCATAACTGTTTCTCCACCCAGGGAAGCCCCGAACTGGAAATGCAGCAACTCCTGATGCCACACTAGCCATGAGCACAGTCCGGCTCCAAGACTGCTGCCCAGGACTCCAGAGTTGGCTAGCAGATGGGGACTTTGCAGAGGAGAAGCTGGACCAGCGGTGATGGCTGGCTGTGCTGGAGCCCTCCTGAGCCTCAGCCAATTTGTTTATTGGCGTTTCATCCAAGATAGTAGGGCCTGGAGGGCTTCAGTGGAAGCGTACTCTCCCTCGCCAACTAGATATTTGCCTTCCTGAGACTGCTTTGCAAATAATGACTTATAATGATGATCTTTGTGTGCCGGGCACTGTGCTAACTGCTGTGCATGGCTTATTCCATTTGTGTTCATTGCAGTGCTGTGAGGGTGACAATATTGTTCTTCCCAGCTGATAGATGAAGAAAGTCAAGCTTTAATCATGTCATTATCTGGCTTATGACACTTTGACCTTTTAAAGCTCCATTCAAGTTTCAACCTCTCGTCAACCTTCCTTACTACTCCAATCAGTGGTAAACTTTGCCATCTCTGAAGTGATGAGAATTTTACACAGTAGACACCCTTGCCTTGCCCACTGTTTACGTTGGCATCCAGTCTGGATTACGTACCTTTTGCAGGCAGGGACACCACCTGCTACTTCTCATGTGTCTCTTTCCCATTTCTTCTGTCAGTGAATATACCGAGTGATTAATTGACTTTGAGTTAATTTTCCAGGAATTCTGCCATTATGCTGATCAAGTCTTCTCCTTCCTGTTTTCTCCTGAATTCACTAATTAGCATCTGCAAGTGGTTGATCCTGGCCAGGGAATCCTACTTCATCAGCTTCTGTTTTAGGAGACCTCCATATGGTGTTCTTATAGTCGCTATTGGTTCCCACTTTCCTTTCCTAACCTCTCTCTATAAATGCCAGAAAGGTCCAGAGGATATATTTATTCCTAAAGTAAATCTACCAATGACAGGCTTTCAATAAGATATTTAACTTCTTTAAACCATACTACTTTATTTGTAAAATGGGCTCACCTACTTCATGAAGTTGGTGCAAGATGTAAATGCAAAGGTTTGGCATAGTAAGTGATCGACCTATGTTGATAAAAAATAACAGTTGTTGGTGATATGCCTCTAAGTGGAATATCAACATTTAATGTCTAGGCATTTTTCAGATGTTGACACGGGGGCTACTATATGTTTGTTTGTCCAGGGTAAGTTTTCAGGAGGTGACTTGATTTTTATATTCAAATGTGTCTTAAAAGGTATATAATCTCAGCAAAAGGCCTCACAACGCTAAGTTGTGCTGCACACATACGAAAATTAAATTGATGCCCTCAAATAGTTCCAGAATGATCAAAATGAGGGCTGTTGGAAGTGGCAAGCATGATTGAGAAAAAGGCAGTTATTTTTGTGAAAGTGTAGGACAGATAAAATGGAAGGTAAAAGTATTTTTTAACATGTTTTAGGAATAGAGAAAAAGAGACAAGGAACTGAAAGAGTAAGTGAAATGTACAGATAATTAAGGAAAAGAAATTTTATTTTTACCCAATAGTTTAGCTACATGCCTTGAATCAGAGATGCTATCAGAAAACAAAATTGACTGGGTTTAATTTAGTACCTTTTTTATTTTCCCTGTTAAGTCTTCAAGGTGCTAAAAAGTAGTAAAATGCTAAAAAGATAGGCAACTAAGGGAGCGGAAGATGAATAATGAAAAACAAATTTAAAAGGAAAAGAAAGCCAACTTCAGACCCTGGGTCCTTAGTGTCTGAATTATTATTACTGAGACAGCCTCCCCAGGGCTACTGACATGCCGGGTACTAAGCTCATCCCTCCTTTAGCCAGTAGCCTCCACAGTATCCTGGTCCCATTGTTCTCTATGTCTCTGGGAACACACACACACACACACACACACACACACACACCAAATCCCATCCTTCTTCAATCATGGGGAGTGCCAGCTCTGCCACCGCCTTTTTATTTACTTATGTTTTTGAATAATCCCTAGCAGCTTACTAGCATAAAAAAGTTTTGGGGTTTTTTTTTTATTCTCAATACACTAGAATACATGTGGCCCTTTGGGACAGTTTGAAGTTGGATCTGGTGACCTGACTTGAATTTGGGGGTTAAAAAAATTGACAGCAATTTTTTTCTCTAAATGATACTGAAATAATCATTTTATAATTGAAAGCAGATGAATTATATTGCACTAAACAGTCAATGAACAGAAATGTGATTGTGAAAGCAATTGCCTTTTGTCATGTTTCTGCTAGCAAAAGTCCACCTGACTTAGACTTGAACTGTCCTGCCCCCACTAGATTTCATCATTTCTTAGTTTTTCACCCAACTGGAAGCAAATACTGTAATGGAATTAATAAGAAAAGAAGAGTGGGACCAAGATTGAGTCAGGAGCTCTGCTCAGATTTCTAAATTGGTGATCCTGAGAGCCTTCTCCACAGGGGCTCCCAGCACCCCAGTTTAGCAAAGGGGGCAGACCAGAGACCTGTTCTTGGAGGCAGGAGTTGGGGCTGGACTGTGGGATAGGTAAGTACATGCCTATTACCTGCTCCAGGGAAACCCTCACAACATTCTATTTTAAGGCATTTTCTGGCAGGGGATATTTATCTTTGAGTGACTTCTAAAGTTCTTTTAGCCATGGGAAGGCTGAACTAGATATGGCTGAGCGATTAGCTACCAGGGTGATAAGCACTCTAGAATTTTCAAGGGAGAGAGTTAAACATAGCAAATCCCACAGGCTGCATTTATTACCAGAATGCCGGGGGAGATAACTTGCATCACCTGGGCTTTATTCACCTTTCAAAATATAGCCAGCTGTGTTTACACACCTTGCCAAGCCACAGCCCCTTGGTAGTGCTTTACTATCCCGGGTGTGGGCCATCTGGTTTCCCTTTGGTATGCAGGATGCTCCTTTACAGCCCAGGAAGCAGCACATGTATGCTTAAGCCAGGTCTTACACCAAGATGCAAAACTGTTCCCAGTTCTTCCGATTCTTGGTCAGTATCGTGGCAATGAAGCTTCTATTGCCATCTATTGAATAAAGCCAGTATTTTTAAGAAGTAACTTATTTGTGATTTATCAAATCTGTGTTATTGATGCCCGATTTTGATTCTGAGGATGTATGTCAGAGTCCTTGACACAATGCGAGGATCAATAATCTCCTAAATTGTTTTCAACTTCCAATTTTCTCTCTTCTGTCTTCAGTGTCTCACATCAGTCTTTCAAAACCTCCACCTTGAGAGTGTTTTCCACTAACACATTGTTGTAAGCTTCCCGCTGCCAATGTGGAGGAGTCCAGGCTCCTTAGCTCAGGGTCATCTGGTTCCACCACTGTGTCCAGTCTCTTCCTACCAATTTTAGAATACTGGAGAGAAGAGTGATCTGGGGATGCCCGAGACTCGGATGTTATAGCTAAGGGGGCAGATCCAGACCCGGGAAGCAGTTCGGTCTATGTAACAATAGAAATTCATAGCAGAACCCCAGGAATGGAAGTGAGGTGAGGCCACGGATTTTATTTTGTTTACTGCTGTGTTCCAGTGCCCAGAACAGCAGGTGATCAATAAACATTTATTTAATTAATTCATGGTTGAACCAGGCTTAGAACACCACCAGTCTTGAGAATCTCCATTCAGCCCTGTGTCCACCTTCTGCTCCTCATGGGTCAGTGTCCCCGTCCTCCAGGTGTTTGCTCCTAGCCTTCTTCCTAACCTGACCATTCCTCTCAGTTGAATTCTGCCTTCAAGTCTAAATTCAGTCCTACCACTCCTTGAAATCATCCGACAGCTCCAGATCTTGGCTTACTCTCCCCCTCAAGTCCACATGGCCACACTAACTAGACCCTAACGTGGATGTTTGTGAAAGGTGAGACTTAGGCACTGGGGACCCCAGGCACTTCATATCGCTGTTTTCCTCCACTTCCACTTCATTGCTCACTCTCTTCAGTACCCTGAGTCCTGCAGGTGCTCTGCTTATTGCTGGGGAGCATGGCAACATGGCAATGCCAATGAGTGTGATGTTGATTTTCATGCAGACCCTTACCAGCCTCACCCCACCTTCTTTTCATCCCTGAAAGTCTTCATTATTTCACTTAGTTAGATGCCTGCCTTCATCCACTTCCTGTATGGAGTGCTTGAGCAGTGATAGGTGTAGCAATTATTTCTGGATCCCATGGTGCATATTGCAGCATAGGAATCAAGGGAGTCAGAAAGAGGCATCTCAGTGACACTTGAATTTGAGTGCTTTTCAATGATTAGCAAGAGCTGGCCAAAGAAAGGCAAAGAGGGCATTACAGGCAGATGCAACTCAGCAGGACAGTGCTTGGTGAATTGCGAGAAGGTTGGTGTGGCTGGAAGAGAAACTGCATCAGAATGGAGGAGGTGAAGCTATGTGTACAGGCATCATCCAGATCTGAAGGGACGCGTCTGCTGAACTTGGGTGTTTAGTTTTGTTCCCCAGAGTAAAAGATTTAAAAAAGCCAACATAAATTTCTGTAGAAAGATGCTAATTAAATGTTTTATACTTTAAATATGATGCTATATGAAAGAATGAAGTAGATCTATGTATGTTCATATGACAATTTTCAATGGAATTAGGTGAAAAGCATTTTTGTAAACTGTTATGTATATCTAACATTATATATATTTATATAACATATATATTCAGAGAAAACTTGTAAGCTGCTATTAATAGTAGAAACCCTGGGGGTCTGGGATGAGTGAAAAACTTACAAATCATGAAAATGACCCTTACATCTCAATTGCAAGGGTCATTGTATACACTTTGGTAATATTTACAATTTTAAACTTGTATCTGTATTAACTTGACTGAAAAGAAAAACCTCAGTAAAAAATATTAATGACTCTTCCTACTTAAAATCACTTGGTACCTCCAAAAGATTTAAATAAGAAAGTGATATAATCCCATTTCAATAAAGATCATTGGACAACAGTGAGGACAAGGAGATGGAAGAAGCACCCAGTGGAGGCTGGGAGGCCAAGCAGTAATTGGAGGCTATTTCACCTACCCAAGGGAGGAGTGGCAGGCTCAGGGCTGGGATCACAACCCAGTGGGATGGAAGAGTGGGCTGTGAGCTCCAGTACTCCAGGACACACCTGTGGGAAAGAAAAGAGGAATGCAGGGTCACTGCCAGTTTTGTGTTGTTGTGGCAACTAGCTATCTGATGTTACCAACACTAGAGAGGCAAACGTAGGAAGAAGACCAATCAAGTGAATGCAGATTCAGGATACGTCACACACTGAGGATATGTCAGCTTGGAGGCGCTTCTGTGAGGCAATGAGTATTTTTTTGACAAAGAGGGCTGGCGATCTCTAAGAGTTGCCTTCTGGATTTCATTCCCAGTAATGTGGGTTAACATCCTGCATTGCCATGGGGTCCAGAGTGCCTAGTTCTCATCTTCTGGTGACTACGGTCAACCTTAGTGTCTACTTAGTGTGACTACAGTGACAGGCAAATTAAATCGACTTTCGTATTGTGTACTCTGCCCCCATTTGATAGGGAGGTAAGTTCTCTCCCCTAAGTCCTAAATCTAGGCCCCTCTCTGGAATTCCTGCCGTTGTGAGTGGGTAAGACACAGTTTGGGGGCCCAGACTATGCAAAGGTGCCTTTGAATGTTCATCTTCTTTTTTAAGCCATCAGAGAGCCTGGCAACTTAAATCTCTCTAGGCACACAAAAGGAGAAAGTGAAGGGAGGGTAATTAGTTTACTAAATGATACAGGCCAGAGGAATCAGGAATTTGACTGAATTATTTAGATGATTTCTTGCCTCCTCTGATTGTAATTTAGTTTTGTGGAAGTTGTACAAATGGAGTACTTCACATGTCTTTTCACTATTCTTTTAATTGACAAATAAAATTGTCTGTATTTATAGTGTACAACATGATTTGATATATGTGTACACTGTGAAATGACTAAATGAAGCTAGTTAGCATATCCCTTATTTCACATACTTATTTTTTGTGTGTGATGAGAACATCTGAAATCTACTTTCTTATCAATTGTCAGTAATGCAATGCATTGTCATTAACTATAATCACCATCTTGTACAATACAATCCCTGAACTTCTAGGTGAAATTCCATATCCTCTAACCATCATCTCCCCAGCCACCCCCTACCATGATTTGATTGTGCTTACTTTGACTTACGTTTTCTAAAGTTTGATTGGAGGTGATGTGACATTTCCAAGGCTAGAGTAGAAGCATTTAAAGATAAAGGATAACTGTGGAAGGAATAGTAAAAGTGACTGCAGTATATTAGCCATGATGGTTTTCCCTTCTACACTTACAGAGCCCCAATAAGGTACAGGAAGAAGAAAGCTAAGCAGTTTCCTGGAAAATTGGATGTAAGACCAGTCATTTACCACAGCTTCTTCCTTGTTCCCCTACTTTTTCATCTAATATAGGGTAGGGTTTATTTTCTGGACTTATCCAGCATGTACCATTTCACTCATGGACATGAGATACCACATGATTAGTTAATAAGTGTTTATTAATTGCTTCTGGGCCTTTTGGCAGAATTGAATTAGAGCCAGCTGCTATTCCTCTGTGCTCAGTGGTTTTTTTCTTCCTCTTGAATAAGGTATAGAAATATGTTCTTTGCTAACAGTGAAAATGGAAATTTTCTTTTTCATTCCTATAAATGCCAGGATACTTAAGCTCTACTGATTATTTTTAGCTGAGTGATGAGCATTTTGATTCAAGTCATTCTTTTTCTGTAGCTGCTTCTACTACTGCTTTTATATGTAGTGTTAGGAGAATCTGAAGTTTAAAAAGTGCTTACCTATCTTCCTACATTAAAAATAAAACCTCAGAGTAAGTTTAAAATCTGAATGGCAAAGACAAATCTTCATCCTCTGTTATTATTGATTTTGGAAGGAGCAACTTGCCTCTGACATCAAAGATTTTCATGAAACATGCTCACGCCAGTGCCACCTTTTCTTTAAAAATGTCAACTATTATAAAATAGAAACAATATTTCTTTAAGAAAAGAGTTCATGGATTTGAAATATGAAATCTTTAGGAAAATATTTTTTTGCCTCCTATGTCAACTTGTCTTAAGTTGATAGCATTTCATTTTATTCACACAGCCTGAAATTCTTTTCTTTTCAGCCCTATCCCCTTTGCTTGCTTTCTCTCATCCTGGAAGATGTGAACTAAGAATCAGAACTTCTATGTTTTGAGCAGTTGTTTAACTCACGGGCTTTTCATTCCTCAATGCATCAGTTTTATTGCAATTAAGACCATTTCCAAATACAGAACAACTTGTAAGGTATCAACAAACTCATATCTTGAAGGAAAATGTTTATATATATATATATATATTGCTGATATTGATTATTAACCCAAATCAAATTGGAATCATGCCAGGGTGGGCTGAAATGATAATTGCTATGAATAATGAGTAGGGTCCCAATATTTCTGCTATAGCTCCCTGCCAGCTTTTTATTCTTTTCATTTTTTTTTACGATCTTAACCATATTTAGAACTACAGTTCAATAGTGGTAAGTATATTCATATTGTTGTGTGACAAATCTCCAGAACTTTTCATCTTGCAAGTCTGGAACTCCATACCTGTTAAACAACAATTCCCATTTCTGCCTCCTCTCAGTCCCTCTCAACCGTCATTTGACTTTTTGTTCCTATGAATTGACTGCTGAAGATATTTTATAGCAGTGGAACCATATAGTATTTGTCTTTTTGTGACTGACTTATTTCACTTAGCATAATGTCCAGAGTTCATCCACATCGTGGCATGTATCAGAATTTCATTCTTTTTTTTTTAAGGTTGAATAATCTTCTATTATATGTACAGATAACATTTTGTTTGTTTAATCTATTCGTGGCCACTAAGGTCGCTTCTACCTTTTGGATATTGTGAATAATGTTTCTATGAACATGGGGGTATAGATATCTCTTTGAGATACTGCTTTCAGTTCTTTTTTTTTTTTTTTTAATTCAGGGAACTTTTTTGTTGTTACATGACAAGGTGGGGCTCCCTAGGCCCCTCCCATTCTTTAGGGGGTCTGGTGTGGAAACTTTTGAGGGGAGAATCTCAGTGAGGTGGGGGACTGAGTAGGCAGGGGCACCCCAGCAGCTAAGGGGCTTTCTCTTCCTCTCGTGCTTTGGCTGGGGCTGG
>CAUYRH010015304.1:0-67823 GCA_963574655.1 Perodicticus potto | reverse complement strand
AACCCGACCCAGGCCAAACTGCAAGAACAACAACAACAAAAAAAACTAACCGGGTGTTGTGGCGAGCGCCTGTAGTCCCAGCTACTCGGGAGGCTGAGGCAAGAGAATCGCCTAAGCCCAGGAGTTGGAGGTTGCTGTGAGCTGTGTGACGCCACGGCACTCTACCGAGGGCGATAAAGTGAGACTCGGTCTCTACCATAAAAAAAAATTTTTCATGGCACACCAGTGTGCTGCGGCATACCGGCTGAAAATCACTGCACTAGACAAACCCTTATCCCATTTTTGTGTTTCCAGCTCCCTCCTAGCCACAGTGTGGGGATTTATTGGACTTTGAGTTGGGCCTAAAGTCACAAGGAAGTGGAAACCATGAGGGACACATCTCGTGAGAAGGCAAAGGATGTCGGACTTCACATCTAGTCTCACTATGTGCAGCAGCAGCAGTGTCAGCTTTGGGGGTGCCAGGGCTGTACCGTCCGAGGCAGGGCATCCTCACCATTTTGCTTTCACACTGTGATTCTGGCTATGCTTCTCTCTGCTGCCTGACTTCCTTTCTGCCTGTTTTCCAAGTTTGGTTGCATGGCCTTTTCTGTGATAATATGAGGTACCCAATATTCTTTCAAAAACGTCTCCCATCTACAAACCTGAATAGTGGGGCGTTGTGTTGTAGATGTGGCTTCCATCTACAAACCTGAGTCATTGCTGAAGTCTTGAGAGCAGAAGTTTAAAGCGCCTCTTTTAGAAATCATGACAATCACCATTCCAAATAGACTCACTGGCTCAAGTTTCTGAGTATATGCATATCTAAACATTTGTGCATACAACATGATGCTTTATTTTTTAATTTTTACAAATATTTTGGTCTAACTCAGAATCATGACACCTCAGGGTTAGAAGGAACCTTGAAATTAGTTAATTTCCTACATGAAACATGAATCCTTGACTTTTTGTTTTTGTCTTGAGACAGAGTTGCACTTTGTCGCTCTCAGTTGAGTGCCGTGGCCCCATCGCTCATAGCAACACCAAACTCTTGGGCTCAAGTGATTCTCTTGCCTCAGTCTCCCAAATAGCTAGGACTACAGGCGCCCAATGCAACGCCTGGCTATTTTTAGATGTGGGGTCTTACTCTGGCTTATGCTGGTCTCAAACCTGTGAGCTCAAGCAATCCACCCACCTTGGCCTCCCAGAGTGCCAGGATTACAGGGGTGAGCCACTGGCCCAGCCTATGTATAGTTTATTAAGAAAAACCCTTCTCTCTCTTCAAATGCTCAATCTTTGGACAGCTCATGGGAAAGATGAAGTATCTTGTCCTAGTTCCAACTGTGGCTACTCCCGATAAGCTTTGTTCTCCCTGTAAATATTTCAAACATTTGAACGCTATTCTCTGCCTTTCACCCCATACTTCCCATCATAGGGCTAAACTGTCCCATCAGGGAGGAAGTTTCCCTCTCCCTGGTGGCTGTCCTCTGAGTGAGTTCTGCTTCTTCATATCATTTTCACAGTCTCTTCTCAGTGTTTCTTTTACCCTAAGTTCTTTGGGCTGTATTCATAACCCATTCAAAAGTGTCATGCTCATCATTTTTGGCCCCAAGGAGGCTGGACAACTGCTTTCCTGCAGGTTTATGAGACAACCCACTCAAAGATACGATTCTACTTTGGCCATAAAGTATCTTCAGCAAAAGACTTCATGTGCTACAAAGTGCCCTTCCTTATTCAAAAGAAAGGATCTAGTCTCATTTCAGAGATGATCAAGAAGTCAATAAACTTGGTTTCAAAAGTACCAGTGGTTTTAAGGTCTCACTACATTAACTTAACAAAAACATTAACCTGCTCATACATTTCAATAATTAGCTACAACTTTCAAAAAGCCATGTAGTGGTTTAACTACAATAACGCTTAGTAGAACCAATGCCTTTCATAATAATGATTTGTACTTTATATTATACATTTCACAATGGTGGTTAAAATATTATTATTAATGCATAACTACATAATTAAATGGCAGTAATGAGCATACTCCAGACCTATGGTTTTCAAACCAGGCCAGAATCATCAGCTTTACCTGGGGAAGTCTGGATCAATCCTAAAGTAGTTTTAAGATTTCATAATCCTTTAAGCTGAATATTTGGCTCGATACCTATAGCTCAGTGAGTAGGGCACTGGACACATACACCAAGTCTGGTGAGTTCGAGCCCAGCCTGGGCCTGCTAAACAACGACAACTGCAACAAAATATAGCTGGCCATTGTGACAGACACCTGTAGTCCCAGCTACTTGGGAGGCTGAGGCAAGAGAATAACTTAAGAATAACTCCTCAAACCTGGAGTTTGAGGTTGCTGTGAGCTGTGATGCCACAGCTCTCTACAGAGGGCAACATGCTGAGGCTCTGTCTCCCAAAAAAAAGAAAAAAAAAAAAAGACTTGAATATATTTCTCATTTTTCTTAGAATGGGCACTCTCCTTTTATATACATGTCTCAAAATCTTAAAAATCAGGATGAGTTTTATTTTCACTGCCCAATTTTCTGATATTTCTCAAACATCCATGGTTTTCAAAAATAATATCTGATGATTCAAATGTTTACGAGCCAATACTAGGTTCATAGCTGTATTTAGCATGAAATATGAATAACAAAGTCTAGAAGATAATCATTTCTGGGTAGGGTAGATGAAAATAGCAGGGACCATTTTCAAGAAAGATCAGTTTCATCCCTTGGCAGCCTTGATTTCAAACAGTTCTCCCCTCTTATTTTTGTATAGATACTATTCTCACTCTTTCCTTTAAAACAGCATGTTTTCCCCCCTTTTTCCTCCTTCACATTTTAACCTAGGAAACTACTCATTTATTTTGTTTTTTCATGTTTCTGCAAAGTTAAGTCTTCCTTCACTTGGCTTTACTATTGCAAATTATGGTTCATTTTTAAGCATGGATGCTGGAAAAAGCGTCTAAGAAGCCCTACTGCTGCATTATAGAGGCAGGCCTTTCATTTTGAATTGTTTCTAGATGTGCATGCAGATTTCAAGTCTTTTTTTATTGTATCACAAAAAGGATTTATGAATAATTCATAATCCCAGCATTTTAAAATAAAAAGTTCTTGTACTATGACAGACTTGAAAAGCTGAAAAGCTCATCAAACTTTTTAAGTACCTAACACTTTTCTAAAACAAAAAGTAATCTCTACCATTAACTAATGAGTTTAAAATACTTGGTGATGCTTATGTAGAAAATGGGGAAAGAGAATGAAGAGAACTAACACTTGTTAAGCGACTATTATGTGCCAGGCACTGTGCCAAATGCGTATATATTTTTTCATAAAATCTCCATGACAACTTGCAAGTTACATTATTCCCCAATGCTTAACGTTTTGTTAATTTTTCCAAGATCACATGGGATAGGGCTTTGCTCAGAGAACAGACAGCATCACTTAAAGTCCATTTTCTCTCCCTACATTCCACACTACAAGCACAGTGGATACTCAAAAGACCAGGTGAATAAAGGGAAGAATGGATTTACTTACATTGTTGTTGGTCACAGCAAAGTACTGCAAATTACTCAGATACTGGATTTCTTCTGGAATGAAGGTCAGGTGGTTATAGCTTAGATCCAAATAATGAAGTTTGGTGCATAGGAAAAGCTGCAAGGGCAGATTCTCTATATTATTATGGTCCAAAGACAGCTGCTCTAGGTTGGATAATGCCCCGATCTGTGCAGGAATATAAGCGATGTTATTGTGCCATAACTTCAAGCAGGACAGGTTCTGAAGATGCTGAAAGCTAATGATCTCTTCCACGGTTTTAAGGTTATTTTCTTTTAGGTCTAACTCATGCAGATTGTTCAGGCTGAAAATGGAGTGTGGAATGCGCTCCAAGTCACAGCTGATCAGTTCTAGGCTCTTCAGATTGACCATTTTTTTCAAGTTGTTCAACACAACAAGTTTGCTTCCCTCGTTATCCAGGGACAGCTTTTGCAGTGAAGGTAAGAGGTCTGTGACGACCTGCGGGATGCGGGACAGGCTGCTCTTCAAGTAGAGGGTCCTCAGATTTTTCAAGTCCTGAAACCCCTCCAACTGCATGGTGCCCAGCTGCTCAGGGAGGACGCAGCCTGACAGATAAAGTTCCTTGAGGTTCTTCAGGTGAAATACCCAGCGTGGGATTTTTCCCATTTCAGTAAATTTCAGGCGGAGGATCTTCAAATTCTCCTCTAGGAAGGCCAGTGCAGGATGGTCAACCACCAAGGACGAATGGTACACACGGAGCTCCTTGAGGTTGACCAGCTGCGAGACGGCGGAGGGCAGCTTCACCTCGGGGATGAGCTCCAGGCTCAGCACTTCCATTTCTGTTAATTCAAACACATTGTCGGGAAGACCACTGAGCATGAAAAGATGCAGTTCTATCTTGTCCTGGGCGTTTTTCACCAGCTTGCTTTTCAGTTTCTCAACTGTCCACTCGTTGTTGAGGTTGATCTGTTTCAGTTTATTCTCGCTGACCTCCGACAGGAATATGGAGAAACGTTTGGAGTAGAGGGGGTCATACTGATCGGCCAGATGAAGGATAAAGGCAAAGTCATTCTTGACGTCAGGGATGTCACTATAATTGCTTTTTTCTCTTAACGCCTCAAAGGAATATTGCTTCAGGGAACTCCTCAGCATCCACCACAAGCTGTAGGAGGAGGTGAGACCGTAGAGTATAACCAAAATGACATAAAAGGAAGCCAGGACCTTAAATATTTCTGCCAAAGAGTAGACACACTGGTAGCGCTTATAGCCTGTGAAAGCCTGAACATCAATGGAACAGTCGATTTCAAGACTGATGTAGGATAAAAAGTAGGGGACATAAGTTATGATGAGGGCAAACAAAATGACTTTGACGATTATCTGCTTCAGATACACCCGATAAATGATGTCCTTCTGCTCCACGTGCATACGGAATCTCTTCACCTTTTCAAAGATGGCTTTGGCCTGTTCTCCCTCCTTCTTGTCTAGAACACTGGAAGTTGGGCTTTCTATGCCCGCTGACTCCAAGCCTGGCTGCGGGTAGGGCAGTGACTGCTTGCTGGAATCAACGTCAGCTGAACACCCTGAGGATGAAAGCAAAATCTTGGACTTGGAGAGCTTCATGGGTCTCACCGACTGCTCGGCCACCGTTTCCGACAGGGCGCGAGTGGTCCACGGAGAATCGAAGCACTTGTGAAGGATGGCCACGAAATGCTCCAGCCTGGAACTGGTACTGGGGTAGTGAAGCCAAAAGTTGCTGCAGGCTGCAAAGATGAGTGTGTGCAAGAGCACCAGGTAGGGGAAAAACTTTGCAAACCAGTGGAGCTGTTTCTCGTAACAGACGGCATCGATGTAGGAGTACTGCTGGCGGTGGAGGTCGTTCTGGATCCGAAGGGGGAGTGGGAATGGTGTCTCGGGGTTAGAGGATGCGTTTGCACTGGCTTTCAGGATGTCCCAAGGCACAGCACAGTGATTGTCAAACTCCACTTTGCACGGAAGACAGCACAGAACCCTGCTCTGTGTCAGCTGGAGGGCTCCGGCCAGCACGGCCACCAGCAGCATGATCAGGGTGATATAATACCAGAAGACGTCCCACCAAGGTTTTAAGATGTGATAAGATGCCTGGGTGTCTGCTAAACATTTGAGCTCTGTTAGTGTAATCATGACTTCCCCTTGTAGGAGGACGGACCTGGAAGAGGAAAATAGAAGACGCGCTATTGAAGGAAGCGCTCAGACAGGCGCCGACTCCGCTGCTGTACACGCGCACCCTTCCCGAGTAGGAGCCAGCCCAGGGGCAACACCAGAGGCAGGACCAAGCAAGGGCAAGTAAGTCATCACAGGCCATTTCAGCCTGGCACTGTGAAGTCTCTAGAGGGGGGACTTGGTGCCAGCCTGACTGGATGTGTAAAGAAATGTGCCCTTGAGGCAATTATCTAGTGACCTCCTGGATCCCAACTCCAGGCTGGGCTATTAAAAACCAGGAACCAGGCGGCACCTGTGGCTCAGTGAGTAGGGCGCCGGTCCCATATACCAAGGGTGGTGGGTTTGAACCCGGCCCGGCCAAACTGCAACAAAAAACTAGCCGGGCGTTGTGGCGGGCACCTGTAATCCCAGCTACTCGGGAGGCTGAGGCAAGAGAATCGCCTGAGCCCAAGAGCTGGAGGTTGCTGTGAGCTTCATGGTCTCCCACCTCTTAGGGTACAACCCCACAATCCCTGATTTTATCAATAATTGCTGGACTGGAGCAACACACTGCCTGCATCCTCTTTGAGCATCGAATCCTTTCATACAGACACAACTTCTTCTAGGCGTTGAGGCTTGATTATAACTCTCCAGAACATCTCTCTTTTACGTTAATTTAGTGGGTCTATTTCTAACTCTCAATCTTCTCATCCTGCCTCACATAATTGTCAAGGCAAGGCAGAAACCAAAAGGAGAAGATTACATGAGAGGAACACTCCTGGACTTACACCCCAAGATAAACGTGATGGGAGAGGGGATGGCAGAAAACAGTGCTGGAGGAAAGAACATGTGGAAAGCACCTAGAGATTTTAGCTGATGTGTATGCATACTTTCAGCTCATCATATGATAGCAATTATGCCAAAATATTAAAACCTTTGGGCGTATTCATAAATGAACCCAGATAATGGGGCAACGGTCTTGTGCCTACAAGAGATCACAACTGGAACTCAGTGCTCGGTTATAGGTTAAAGATGAAATGGGCACCAAAATAATTAGGAGCTACTGTCTACCACCATTTGCTATGGAGGAACGTAGGTAACTGATGATAGGCAACTGAGATAAAAGATGACCAGGTAAAACTAAGAACTGATATTTATATTTTTGTACAACTATCTCCTGGATGACAGACTGAATGCATTTGTTCCAGAGGTAGAAGTAGGTGGGAGGAAGTTTTAGAAAGTCATATTTTGACTGTGGTAGAACCAGACTCTGTGAACCAGTTCATTTGCTTGAGCAGGGTCAGATAAATGACCACACATCAGGGATATTGCAGGAAATTTCTTGTAATGGATAAAGACAGTAAACCAGACACTCTCTTTAGGTTCTTTCAGCTTTAAGTTCAGGATTTTATATGTTCTTCCAAAGATCCTGAGAGCCAAAACTTAAGATATGCAATTGAAATTGCAGAAGAATGAAAACATCAATAGCCCTAACAATAAGGGTATTTGACAGTGAATATTTATTCAACAAAAAGTACAAGTTAACTTGACCACAATAATGTACTTTAAATATTTATACTTACTACAGTGAAAAAAATGAATCAAATAAATCAGCTATGCTTCAGTCAGGAGGTCTACACCTTTTGAAATTTCTTAGAAACACCATCTCTGTGTTTGTCTTCATTCTGTGAGAAAGCATAAATATCTTGAAATGGCTATAGTCATTCAAACAAACAAAAATATTGGAGCTACTGTCTTCAGAGACCCTCTCCACCATAAGATATGATAAGGCAAACACATTTTCACAGGTTAGTTTCCTTTTTCGCACTGGGGCACATTCTGGCAAAGCTCTATCTACAGGACCTCATTCACATTCATCAAACCATATTCATGCCCTGAACTCTCCTTCAATTGCGGAGATGTTTCTACAGAACTTTAGATACAACATATTTTAAAATTCTGTATCTAAGACACTTTGATGAACACTGAGCTTTTTCCAAGTAATCCACATATGTTAATTTCTCTCACTCGTCCTTATACACAGTTGTTCTTATTTGCATTTATCAGATGGCTTGTCAAACCATGTGTTTTCTGCACCCTTACTTAAAAACACACATCTATCCAAATAAGAACGCTCAGTGCTCCTAAAATTTAGCCCACCAATTTCACTAGAAAAAGTCACAAGTGAGTAGTTTTTCAGTCACAGCACAGAAATACAGTTTACATTCCCTGAAATTATGTTATCACTAAAGATAGCTAGCCTTTATAATAGATCTTATTAGATTATTTTTTACTTTGTAGGTTGATAAAAGCCATTCTTCGTATATGCGTGTCCATCATTTATGATAGTTTAATTATATACACATTGTTAAGTTTGAACCTTGAGAAAATTCTGAAATGCCAGATTTGTTTACAAATTTATTTATTTATTTTTTGAGACAGGGTCTAAGTCGCCCTCAGTAGAGTACTGTGGCATCACAGCTCACAGCAACCTCGAACTCCTGGGCTTAAGAGATTCTCTTGCCTCAGCCTCCTAAGTAGCTGGGACTACAGGCACCTAGCTATTTTTTGTTGTAGTTGTCATTATTGTTTAGCAGACCCAGGCTGGGTTCGAACCTGCCAGCCTCAGTATATGTGGCTGGCGCCGTAACCTCTGTGCTACGGGCACCGAGTCTGTTTATAAATTTAAGGTGAAACTTATATTTTTAAGTGCCTATTGAATTTCAAAAAAATTGCTGAGAAGGGTTTTATATTTTCCCTAAAGATACAGTCCATTTATTAATTTATTAAGTACTTGAAATCCAGCTAAGACCTGACCTCAAACTTTATTTATTTTTAGCAATAACCTTATGACCCTTGTCATTTCAAATATCAGAAAGCTGGGCACATCCTGACATTTACTTTGGGTTTACCACGTCATGTGAAAAGCCTATTTTATAATTAATCATCTTTCAGTATCAAATAGCTTTTCAGGTTAGAAAGCACAGTTGGTATGTATTATGTAACACACTAGCTTTGCACTAATTCATAATTATATGGCACCACTGGAGTGTGAATTTCTCATTCACAAGCCTTTACTAAAAGGGTTATAACATGTAATGCACGACTGCATTTATGTAACAGTAAATATAATATTAAGTATATTAAAGACATCTGATGTATAAAACGTTTTATATATTCTTCTATAGCACTGCATCTGTAATATGCCAGAGAAATCCATGACATGCTAGAAAATACTTTATTACATAATTCCGGAATGCTACTGAGCCATCACGCTCCTTCTTTACTTTTTGAGACAGTCTTATTTTGTAACTCTGGCTAGAGTACAGTGGCATCATCATAGCACACTGCAACTTTAAACTCCTGGGCTCAAGTGATCCTCCTGCCCCAGCCTTGCGAGTAGCTGGGACTAAGGTGCACTCCACCACACCAGGCTAAGTTTTCTGTGTTTTGTGGAAACAGGGTCTTGCTGTAGCTCAGGCTGGTCTAGAACTCCTGACCTCAATGGATCCTCCTGCCTCAGCTTCCCAGAGTGCTAGACTTACAGATGTAAGCCACATGCCTGGCCATAATCCTTCTTACACATGGTTTCCCTTATATCTGTGGCCTTCAACCCGCGGGCTGCAGACCAGTACCACTCCACGGCCCTCTAGGAGCCAGGCTGCTCAGCATCACTGCCTGACCTCTGCCTCCTGTCCTGTCCTCCCCCACACCTCCACCCATATCCGTGGAAAAACTGACTTTCATGAAACTAGTGCCTGTGCTAAAAGGTTGCAGACCACTGCCCTAAATATTACAAATACATTTTCGACTTTATTATTAATAATATCATAGGTTTCTACTTTCAAAGCATGTTTCATTTTTATTAATTTGTTTTATACTTATAATAAGCCATTGAGACAAATGGAATTATTCTTCATGTTTTATAAACATGGAGAATCAGGGAGGCCCAAAGAATTTATCTCACCCAAGGTGACAAAACTGGAAAGAAATCAAGTCACAGCTAGAACCTAGGTGTTCAGACTCAAACCCCTGACTCTTGCACACCACACTCCACGACCTCAGTCGATCCAATTAACCATGTCACAGCAGTCTCAGTTTTGAAGAAAAAGTTACTTAGCTTTCTCCCCCAGTTCACCCAATATCTGACTTATTACTGGGCTCTACCATAATTTTGTGAATAGGATGCAAATGTTGTTTTCTGTCATGTTTCACTTACATAACATATAATTTACTTTCTCAGCTAAACATTTTTCTTTTTTTTTGGCAGTTTTTGGCTGGGGCATGGTTTGAACCTACCACCTCTGGCATATGGGGCCGGCGCCCTACTCCTTTGAGCCACAGGAGCTGCCCCACAGCTAAACATTTTTCTACAAATATTTTCTACTGACATATCTAAGCCTGAATATTTAAATATGTAACATCTGTATATGAGGATACATGAAGGGGCCAGGCATGGTGACTCACACCTATAATCCTAGCACTCTAGGAGGCTGAGGTGGGTGGACTGCGTTCATGGGTTTCAGAGCAGTTTGAGCAAGAGTGAGGCCCCGTCTCTTAAAACAGCCAGGTCTCTAAAAATAGCGGGTGCTGTGGGGGTGCCTGTAGTCCCAGCTACTCGGGAGGCTGAGGCAAGAGAATCGCTTGAGCCCAAGAGTTGGAGGTTGCTGTGAGCTGTGATGCCACAGCACTCTACCAAGGGTGACAAAGTGAAACTCTGCCTCAAAAAAAAAAAAGTACACAAAAAGGGAGAGGTTCAGGAACAGAGTTTCAGCCAGTGTCTGCAAGGAAAGGAGGCCAGTAGTCCAGGGATTAAGGATAGAGTTTTATATTAAAGGAGCAGAGTGGAATCTGACCAGAAGTCAGCCCCTCCCCCCAAACAGTGTCAAAGGACTTTTAGGGTAGTTGGAATGGGGGAGAGGGGAGCAAAAGGGGTTAGTCTTGCACCTGATCCCATCTCCAGCTGACAGCCGGACCAGGATAGGAGATTCTGATGTATCCCAGGAATAGAGGCCTTGAAGCATTTCAAGAGGGTGGGCAGGGGTTGCTGTGACCAGGCCTTTCGGTCTCTAACCTGCCTTTTATCACTAGCTGCCCTTCCAGGATGGCTATGCTCTTGTCAGGGTCACCAGAATTTACAGGAATGTGGGAAGGGGGTTGCTGTAATCATGCAATTTGGTTTCTGGCCCGCTTTCTTGCACTATTTGTCTCCCAAATAGCTGCACTTTTGTCAGGTTTGTGAGGATTTCTTCCTCACAGAAAATCTCAAGCATTTCCATATATTAAATTATGCTACTTTTTCTAACTGAAGCATTTCACTGAAGACTCTGACCATAGTTACCCTTTGTCATTACACTATTAAATACTGTTTGTATGTCCAGGAAATTTTTTCCAGACCACATTTTAGCAAACAATGAGAAGTCAACTCAAATGCATTCTCTATGTCTAATATTCAACAAATGTACTAAATCAGCTCAAAGAAACAGTGCTAAGACCAATGATCTTATGGTCCTAATCATATTCCTTTAGCTTTTAAACCTCATTAAAAAGTCATAACAATTTTTTTAAAAAGTCACAAAAACTTTTCAGAACACATGAATTCACTTGACATTCTCATTCCTAATTCTCTAAGGCTATAACATCAACACTCAAGGCTAGGCATTTTTTTTTATTATTATTTATTTCTTTTTTTGAGACAGAGTCTCACTTTGTCACCCTCAGTAGAGTGCCATGACGTCATAGCTCACAACAACCTCCAACTCTTGGGCTCAAGCGATTCTCTTGCCTCAGCCTCCCAAATAGCTGAGACTATAGGTGTCTGCCACAACGCCCGGCCATTTCTTTGAGATGAGGTCTCACTCTGGCTCTGGCTGGTCCCGGAACCCATGAGCTCAGGCAATCCACTGGCCTCGGCCTCCCAAGTGCTAGGATTATAGGCATGAGATACCACGCCCGGCAAGTTTTGGCATGTTTACTTCTTATTTTTTTTTTTTGGCTGGGGCTGGATTTGAACCCACCACCTCTGGCATATGGGACCGGCGCCTTACTCCTTTGAGCCACAGGTGCCGCCCTTCTTATTTTACTTTTAAAGCATTTCCTTTTTTTTTTTTTTTTGTAGAGACAGTCTCACTTTATCGCCTTCGGTGGAGTGCCGTGGTGTCATACAGCTCACAGCAACCTCCAAATCCTGGGCTTAGGCGATTCTCCTGCCTCAGCCTCCCGAGTTGCTGGGACTACAGGCGCCCGCCACAACACCCGGCTATTTTTCTGTTTTTGCAGTTCAGCTGAGGCCGGGTTTGAACCCACCACCTTCGGTATATGGGGCCGGTGCCCTACCCGATGAGCCACAGGTGCCGCCCTAAAGTATTTCCTTTTACATAAAATTTTTTTTTAAAAAGCATTTCCAAAATAACCAGTGAAAAAATAAACAAATGATGATCAGATGTTATTTAGAGTCATTATATGCTGAGAACTGGATGCTACTTCAAAGAGCTGTCGCTGAGCCCAGGCAGGGATTAGAGCCAAACAATTCAAAACAGCAGTTCTCTATACTACTCTCACTGAAAATTGATTTAGAAATCACCTTATATTCCTTCCATTGTTTAGTGCTAGCTTCTTCCCATCAAGATGTTTCTTGAGTCTAATATGCTACCTGAGATTTAAATTCATCTCTTTGAGTTCTCTAGGAAACAATGCATTAGTGCCTTTAATAAATTTGCCCTTTTCTTTATAATAAATAACCCCTTTAACTGCTCTTCAGAGATCTGATGACAAGCATTTAATATTTCTCAAGAACTTAAATAATCACCAGCAGTAACACTTAATATACCAGTTTCGGTACCTATGATCCCTACCATTTCTTTTAGTACTTGACAGTGCAGCATTTTCAAATAATAAACATAATTTCTGAACTTAGTTGTAGTTTTGGGACCCAGAAACATTAATGTCCTTAAAAATTACAAGGGCTTTTTAAGACACAAAGGGATAGATCCCTCCCTCAGAGTTTCTGATTCATTAGGTCTGAGGCAGGTCTCCAGAATGTGCATTTCAGACTAAATCCTAGTTCATATTGATGCTGTTGCTGGTCCAGTGACCACTCTCAGAGAATCACAAATCTAAGACAGTGATTCTCAATCTTGGCTTCACAATAAAACCTCCTGGGGTACTTTTAAAAGAAATCTAGGTGAGGCCAGATTGCCCCCCACCTACTCCCAGCTCTCCCCAGATACACACACCCAAGATAGACTGGCAACAAAATATCTGAAAAAAGTACCTGCTGCCTTTTAAGTCTCCTTCTTGGAAGCTGCCCTAGGTATCCAGGATGCTCTCTCCCCTCCGCAGACTACAAAGGAACAACTGCCTCTCTCTCTTGAACCCTTCCTAGATTCAGGCACCTGAGGCCAGGGAATGATAAGTCATGGAGAGATGGAGATTTGCAGGATGGATTAGGGAAAAAGGGGGCCAGGTGAAAAGCTATTTTGAGTACATGGGTGACAAATAAGAAGGGCAAATTTTACCATACGCTTGAAAAGAAAACAAAGACTAAAACAGCCATCGTATGTTAAAACTCAACTTCACCTAGGATGAACATCCAGGAGCGAGACCCACGGAGAAGCAGGAGTCAAGTGAGCCAGATTTTGATCCTGTACTATTACAGTATCCTACAGGTTCTAGCACAGGTGCACGATAAATATTTACACAATAACTAAATGTACAAAGATACAAAAGGCAGGAAAAATAATCCAGCCATTTAGATGTTTAGGCAGGGTGTCTTCAAGGTGACAGTGCGTTTCTCAGACCAAGGCAAGAACTCAGCAGCATACAGATGAAAAGATTTTCACTAACTATTCTGCATTATTTCAAATTTTGAGGGCTTAAAAAATAAATAAATAAATAAGATTTTGCCCGGTGTGGTGGCTCATGCCTGTAATCCTAGCGCTCTGGGAGGCCCAGGTCCGTGGATTGCTTGAGCTCGTGAGTTTGAGACCAGCCTGTCTCCAAAAAACAAAAACGAAAAACAGGGTCTGTGCCTGTGGCTCAAGAAGTAGGGTGCCAGTCCCATATACCAGAGGTGGAGGGTTCAAACCTGGATGGCCAAAAACTGCAATAACAAAAAACTAAAACAAAAACAAACCAAAAAAAAGGTGTGGTGTTGGGCTGTCCCAGATACTGGGGAGGGTGAGGCAAGAGGATCATTTGAGACCAAGAGTTTGAGGTTGCTGTGAGCTATGACGCCATGGCACTCTACCAAGGGTGACAAAGTGAGACTCTGTCTCAAACTAAATAAGTAAGGTTTTATTTCTTAAGATTCTGTGGGAGGGTCTTTTACTTATGGTGTTGGCTGGCATAAAGATGACTAGAAGGTCAAAAAACATCTTCATTCCTTAGGCTGGTAGTTGGCACTAACTGCTGGCTGGTAACTGCTTTGTGTGAGGCTTCCATGTGGTTCTTTGGGAGACCCCACTCAGCATTTGCTTGTGGCTCCTTGCAAGTCCCCACCTGGCATGGTGGCTGGGTTCTAAGATGGTGCGTTCTAAACACAGATGTGAAAGCTACAGATCTTTAAAGGCAAAGCCCTTGGCTCGGCGCCTGTGGCTCAGCGGGCTAAGGCGCCAGCCACGTACACCTGAGCTGGCGGGTTCAAATCCAGCCCAGGCCCGCCAGACAACAATGACGGCTGCAACAAAAAAATGGCCGGGCATTGTGGCAGGCGCCTGCAGTCCCAGCTAGTTGGGAGGCGGAGGCAGGAGACTCGCTTGAGCCCAGGAATTGGAGGTTGCTGTGAGCTGTGATGCCACCGCACTCTATCCACAGTGACAGCTTGAGGCTCTGTCTCAAAAAAAAAAAAAAAAAAATAAATAAATAAATAAATAAATAAATAAATAAAGGCAAAGCCCTTGAAGTAACATGGTGCCATGTCCACCAAAATCTATTGGTCAAAGAAGTCACGGAGTCAGCCCAGATTCGAGAGGAGAGGAAGCAAACTCCATCTCTCAGTGGGAGAAGTGGCAAAGAACTTGTAGCCTTGCTTTCTCCTCCACAGTCCACTCTCTGGCCACAAATGATTGCATTGCTCCCATAGGCAAAGCATACTAACTATCTCCCAAGTCACCCAAAAGTTTTATCTCACTATGGCATCAAATTTATGCCTAAATCCGGGACTTTGTCATCTAAATCCAGTCCAAGATGCTATGGGACAACACACTTGAAATTCTTAGAAGCTCTTCCACTTAACAGAGGATCCAAGAGGCACCATCTTAAATTTTGTTGAAGTTTTAACAGCAGGTCTGACAGCTGTGCCTTGCCTTTTATTATCATCTGAGACCAAGTTTTTTACTGGCAGTGGTGCTCTGGATCTGATCTCTGGACCTGAGG
Organism: Perodicticus potto; assembly: GCA_963574655.1. Classification (NCBI taxonomy): domain Eukaryota; kingdom Metazoa; phylum Chordata; class Mammalia; order Primates; family Lorisidae; genus Perodicticus; species Perodicticus potto. The sequence continues at coordinate 52,779 of CAUYRH010015304.1, read as the reverse complement.
CTGTTTCTTTCTTTGAGTACCTTTTGCTAAGAAGAGAAGCTGGAGATGAGAAACAATTTTAGTTACGACCTTAGAAAATTCTAGATTGGTTCAAAGTCTGGTTAAAAATCTTAAGTTTCTTCCTTTTTTATTTGAGACAGAGTCTCAAGCTGTTGCCCTCGGTAGAGTGCTGTGGCATCACAGCTCACAGCAATCTCCAACTCTTGGGCTTAAGCAATTCTCTTGCCTCAGCCTCCCACGTAGCTGGGACTACAGGTGCCTGCCACAACACCTGGGTATTTTTTGGCTGTAGTTGTCATTGTTGTTTGGCAGGCCTGGGCTGGATTTGAACCTGTCAGCTCCAGTGTATGTGGCTGACGCCTTAGCTGCTTCAGTTACAGGAGCCAAGTCAAGTTTCTTCTTTAATTCATTTCTTTTGTGCAATACTTTAATAGGTAATTTAAAAAAGGAGTGAATTGGGTGTTTCCCATATTCTGCTTGAAAATATCTAAGCTAGATCCACAAGTTCACTAGGCTTTTTCCCTGTTTCATGTTACTGCAGGTAACATATAGTCTTGCTGATGTTTCTGTCAATATAAAGCAAGGGTACCATTCCATAATACATCCTTCAGGAGCAAGAGTATTCTCATTGTTCTTAGCACTCCACTGTCACCTGATTCCAAAGCCAATGCCATATTTTTTGTTACAGCAGCATGTCACTTTGGGTAGCACTTTTTCTTTTGTCCTTTAGTCTGCATAACAAAGCACACCAAAACTTAGTGACTAAAATAACAATTCATGATTTCTCATGATTCTGTGGAATGATGAGGCAGTCCACATGCTGTCAGCTGGAATGTTGGAATGGTTAGACGATGTAATGTGTCTCAATCACAGGGCTGGGCCCTGATCTGGCTGCCGGCTGAGAGCCTAGCTTGGGCTGTTGACCAAAGCCTTGCCACTCCTCCGCATGGCTGATTAGGCTTCCTCACAGTATGGGGTTAAGGTTTGTGAAGGAATGTTTCCAGCCCACAAAAGCAGAAGCTACAAATCTCTTTAGGCTCTGCCTTGAAAATTACCCTATACCATTTCTGTCCCATTCTGTTGATCAAAAGAGGTGACAGAGAGAGCCAGAATCAAAAGGAGGGGAAATGGACTCCAGCTGTTGATGGGGAGAGCTGCTCTAAGTATTAGCAGACATCTTCCATCCACCATAGGAAGTCACAAGCTTTGAGGTGGTGGATACTGTCACACAAAAATGAATTTTTTAAAAGAAAGAACTGAGTGAAGAACAACATTTCTATCCCCTTGATAAAGTATCAGATGAAGAAGGATTGTTAGATGAGGAAGAGTAAAAGAGAATAAAGAAGCCTGGTCAGTGAGGTAAAGGCATTGTACTTCTAGAGTACAGAATCAGAGTTACAAGAAACTGACATCATATTCAAATAACCCAGGAAAAACAAAGGAGACAACAGACAAGCAATTAATTACCATTCCACAGCTAATTGTCCAAAGCTATAGAGTAATAATGGGTCTGTGAAACAATCATAAATAATACTCTAAATATTAGGAAGTCACCTTAATCATCAGAGGCCTCAAGAGAAAGTTACTGAGTAAATGAAATCGAATAAATAGTTATAAATATTAAATAAAGTTAGTGAGTGAATTAAAACCTTTGGAAGAACTCTAGAAGTCCTAATTAAATCTGAGTTATCTTGAACTTTGAGGAACATGCTTCATTTTTCCTTGTTTCTGGCAGTTACAGAATGTATCACACATTTAATACAGAATGGGAATTATCCCTTTAGGAAAGGATCTCTGAATTCTTTGTTGTTTTAGTAAGCTACCATATTATCTATTACTGACTTAAAATTTAAAAAGTTATAGTCTCAGTATTGTAATATTAACTCTAGAGCATAAGCCACCCGTGGCTACAGGGGTGTCCAACCTTTCTTCTTCTTTGCTGTACACTGGAAGAGTTGTCTTGGGCCACACATCAAATATACAAACACTAATGAAAGCTGATGAGAAAAAAAAAAAAAAAAAGGTCTATGCATAATTTTCATGATGTGTGATGCCACAGATAAGCAAGAGTCCCCAAATAATCTGCATGTCCCTGTGGGCTGCAGATTGAACACCCCTGCGGCTAGACAATTATTAGAGAGAAGATGTAAACAGAAGGCAACCTCAAATTTCTCTTCATCAACTTTTACTGTTTGTAAAAGTATTTTCCTAAGCACCCCCATCCCCACAACAGTAAGCAAGCCATAATAAAGTACTGTAGAGCCCAACCCAGTTCCTTGTAGTCCCTTGTCAATCAAACACTGTCTCTTTTCGAATGCCAGGCAGTTGTCATCATTCCATTTTTTTTTTTTTTTTCTGAGACAGTCTGAAATTTGTCATTCTGGGTAGAATGCTGTGGCATCATAGCTCATAGCAACCTCAAACTCTTGGGCTCAAGTGATCCTCTTGCCTTAGCTTCCCACGTAGCTGGGACTACAGGTGACCACCACAACACCCAGCTATTTTTAGAGATGGGATCTCTTTTTAGAGAGCAGATCTAGCTTAGGCTGTTCTTGAATTCATGAGCTCTAGCAATCCACCCATCTCAGCCTCCGAAAGTGCTAGGTTCCAGGTGTGAGCCACTGCACCCAGTATTCCATTTACTTTTCCTCATTCTTCCACAGGAGACCTACCTTTCACAAGAGCAGAATCATGTGAATGATTTAATCCACAAAGACACCATAGATACTGAAGCCCCTTCTTTATTTTGTAAGTAAGGAGACTAAAATCAGACGCGTTTAAGCGGCTTCTCTAGGTTCGTAAAGTAATAGAACATGGGCTTATGAGCAAGGGTCCTGATTTAAAAAGAATCGGAAAGTTGGTAGCATTGATTCTGACTACCTTTCCTAATTATTATAATAATAAGCCTTCTTAATAAAATAAACAAAGTTGCAAATACAATCAAGAACATCTCTATAATTCTTTTTTTTAAAACAATAAATTGTTTATTTTGAGGCCTGGGCTGGATTCGAATCCGCCTGCTCAGGTGTACATGGCTGGCGCCTTAGCAGCTTGAGCCACAGGTGCCGAGCCTTAAACAATAAATTAAAATGAGAGATATTTTAGCTCTAAGCCAGACAAACCAATGTACTCCAGAAATAGTTTAAAAATATGAGAATGAGGCTAACCACAACCTTTTCTCAAAAGTTAACATTTATATACATTCAATATGGAGGCTAGGCACTACCAAGGCATACCAAGGAAATATAAATAAATCAACTATACAAACACAAAATGGTCAGAAATGCTATGAGGAATATAAAGTCAGGGAAAGCCTCAAAGAGAGACGACCATGAACACGGGGATCAAAAAGGAGCCAGCAATGGGCTGAGCATTCCAGACGGAGGAACAACAAAGCTCAGAGGTGTGAGGGGCAGATAAGAGGCCACTCTGGCTGGAATGTCAGGAGCCCAGGGAGAGCAGAAGAGTGACAAAGGGCCTGCAGCCAAGGTAAAGATTTTGGATAATACATAGTTCAGAGTGACAGAAAAGTCACTAAAGGATCAACAACTAAAAGTAGATTATAAAAGTCTTCCCACAAAAAGTAAGTGAGGTGACAGTTATGTTTATCAGTTTGATTTAAGCATTCCACAATGTATATCAAATCATCACATTGTACCCCACAAATGTATAGTTATGATTTAATAAAAAATTAAATAAAAAAAGATCTTAAGTAAATGAGTGGCAATATCTGTTATCAGCTTTAAAAAAATCTATATTTAGCTCAATGAATCAGCATGGAAATGTGGATATATCCCAAAAGTCAAAGGATCTTCACCTTCATCCTTATAAAAAAAAAAGAAGGGTATTCAGAATGTAGTAGGTGACAGACCTTTCTCTTCACCACTGATTGACCTGGGCTATGTGATCAGAGCTGGGTGACACTTTTTAAGACAGACGCTGTATTCACAACACTAGGGGGTTATGCTACATAAGACATTATTCATTGTGTCAAAAACAAAAGCACTGTCATAGAGCTAACACAGGATTGCTCTTCCACAATTATGCGAGAAGAATGATGTTTACAGCAAGCAGCAAGAGTATAAGACTTGTTTATTTCAAGGAAGGTGTGGCCATCTTTTATTTAGCAAACCAATTCTAAGCATTAAAAATGCTACCCTTAACCAAAAAAATCAGGAAAATATAGACATAAATGCTAGTTTCTGGTGGCCATTCATTATATTCCTTAGATCTTTAATGTTTAAAACATGACAAATATGATGCTCCCATACTTTCCTACATATGAATCCCATGGGGATAGGATGACATTTTTACTACAATATTGTATATATGGATTTAATCTTCTGATAATTAGCTGGTTTAAATCATCAAAATGATTTTACTCAAAACATCTGTAAAATAAAAAATATTTAACTCAAAATCTTACACACTAAGTATTCAGTATTTGCCCCAAGTTACCAACAAACCTTTACAACATGCTCACAGTTCAGGACGTTAACCTTACCCTATGAATGCTGGTCAACTGGAAACTCGTAATTGGTCTTGATTTAAAAAATTCCTAAAGAGAAATCATAAACATACTGTTATATTTTACATATCACAGGACTGCTTATGTGGTTCTAAAATTTCCCACATACAGTAATGTAATGAAAAATACAAAAGATCATTTTTTTTTAAAGTGATTATTAAGAGATCACCTCCTGACCTTTCACAAAAGGTATTATCTATTAACACACATTAACCAGGGAGAGATAAGAATCACTGGCACAAATTACTCACTTCATCTTATCACAAAGGTAATTATAAAGCACAAAATAGAAACACTAAATTTTTAATGGAGAATGAGATCAGCATTATGTCTGAGGCACCACAGATTTTATGAATAACAGATAGAAAAACTAATTGAAAATATATCTAAGCTTCTTAAATAGCAGAAACATGGAAAAAAGCTTTAACATTTGGGATAGTTTGCCCCATCCAATTCTGTTCTTTTTGTTGATCTGCTAATTCCATACAATTACATCATTGCCGAATTCAGTATACAATACCAAGACCTGCTTTTGCCTGTTATCATCAATGATCATGGGCTTTCTTGACACTCTTATGATGTTTCTTTAAATGTCATTTTTGACAGAAGTAATAATTCATACATGGATATATCCTAGGTTACAAAATAATTCCCCTACTGAATCTTAGATTTTCTTTTTTTATTGCTGATACTGTAAGCATCTCTGTGTTTTACACATGATATCTTTTGCATATACTTCCAAAATGAAGGTATTGGGTCATAAGGCATGAACATTCTAAGGCCTTTGATATATAGTACCAAGGTATTTTCTCAAAACGGTACACAAATCTTCTTTCCTGTAAACAATACATGAGTCATACCTCACCAGATTTAGGAACCATCATTAAAAAAAAAACTTCACTAATTCCATACATGAAAAAAATGATCTTATTGTTCCTTTATTTTTCACTTCTTTGAGTTGGACTGAACATTTTCCAGCATGCTTATTAAAAGTTTCATTCCTCTTTTCTATTTAACATTTCCCTAAACTAGAGCAGTATTTACTAAGATGATATAAATGTAGAACTCCGGGACAGCTCTCTCATGATGACAATTTGTCATCTCAGGGTGCAGCCACTGCAGTTGTGTGAAAAGAAATAACACAATGTTGCTGAATTTTTTTATCCAGGCTAGAACCAAGTCATTCAAACTTATTTTAGAAACTGTAGCAAAAGTCATTACCTTTCTACCTCCTCAGCAGAAGTACCAAATTGAAAGGCATTAAACACGAAAAAACTAAATGGCAATGCTTCTTAGAATAGAATAAAGAGTCCATATCAGGCAGGGTAAAAAAAGGACAAAGACCATCACACCAATTCACAGCCCAGCTGCTGAGGCAGGCGGCTGTGTCAGTGGTTCCCCAGCTTGCCATGCTAATGAGCACAGCACAACTAGCTGCTCCCACCCCCTCAAAAACATTTGCTCTCCCAGTGGCCAGACACAAGACGTGCATACTTTAATTTGTGTAATCAATTCCAAGATAACCCTAAAAGAAAAAAAAGGTATTCTGGACAAATAGGAGGCAGCAAGCCTAACACTGAGAATCCCCTTCGCCTTGCACAGGGACGTGTAAGGAAACACTCTCAAGTGACTAAGGATTAGGGAACAGTACGGCAGCAATTAGCTTTCTGCTAGAACAATAAAAGGCCCCAGTGCTTTTGCTTCAGAAGTGGACAGGTCTGGAAGCTCTCATTTCCTTCTGGTCCGTACAGACAGTACATTTGACAACACAAACTCCTTTGGAGGAGAGCAAAGAACTAATATTATAATTTCGGAATTTGAGAATGGCTTTCCATTTGGGTGCACTTGTCTTTAGGGATTAGTAGATCGGTAAATAAAATCTTTAGGAGCAAGAGGTGAAGACTTATTGGTCCAAAGATGTGTGTTAGGTTAAAGGCAGAGTCACAGGACTTGACTTCGCAGGTAGAGCAGGAATCACTGTGACATCATAGTCATCCACCTCACCTGAGGCGACTATAAAAGTTTAAGGCATTAGGTTACATAAAATTAAAGATGCCCATGTCATCAATTTGAAAAGTTCAAAACTAAGGATAACAGATGGATTCAAATGAGGGTCATTCAATTTCATCATCTGTCTCACTCTGCTCAAGTGGAATCACCTCCAGGAGCTCCCTGAATGGCCACCATCATCTGTGTTCCTAGAACACATTTACTAATATTTCTCTTACACGATTTTATATGCGTGTTAAATTACTGCCCCAAATTCCCGGGGTGCTAGGACAGAATCTTAATTATCTGTGCCCCAGGAATCTCTCGAGTTCTCTCTCCAGGACTAGATTAAGGTCTTGGATATTATGGCAGCTGCCACATATTGATTCATCGGTGGAGTGTTTAAAAGACCTCTGAAAATATAACCAGATTAAACAAAAACAGTACTTCCAGAGCTATTCTTGATGTGGTTAGGCAAGATCAGGAGCCTGACGGCTATTTCCTCCTGGAGCTGAGATTCTGGGAACTGCAAAAGGAGGACAGAGCTCTTTTGCCGCTTTCCCCCAGGCAGTGCTTGGCTTCTCCTCTTAAAGAATAACCGTCTGAAGTGACACCAAACCTGCAGTTTGCCCAGAGCCCAGAGTAACAAGTGCTGCTCCCACCTAAGGCTCCCTCATGTCTCATTGTGGCCTCTGTCTGCACCGTGAATATTTAGGAAATCACTGTTGAGTGAACGAGCAATACCAGATCAGGTTTCACCACCCAGTTAGGACAGGGGTTCAGAGGAGGAGGCCTGGCCCTTGAAAGGATCTGTAAACACAACGTCGGGGTGGGGGAAACATACATGGTGGGTCTGGAAGGGTGACAAAGCAAACAGAAGGGACAGAGCCTCTGGCGTTCCTATCACCCCATGGCTGGGACAGAGATTCCCAAGCAAGCAGAGTCGAAGCCTTCTTTAAGAAGAAAGAAGAAAATTTTATGCTTGCTAACTTACCCACCAAATGTGATATCTCCCAAATCTGAATGGAGAACTGCTGTCAAATTCAGCATGACTGGCTACATCATCATGACTGAGAGTCACTTTCAATCAGTGAAGGACCACTGGATAAATGCCACAGCATTCCAATTAAGATTTCAGTATTATTCTTTTATAACAGCTAACCTTAGTATATATAATACAACAAAATGGAATTATGGACCAATGGAATTACCAAGTCATCACCTGAGGGGGGTGTGCATCGTGCTGTCTGCTTTCCCCAAAACCATGAACTCTGGAGGCCAAAGACCCTTCCTGTGACTGTATGGCCTAGCATGCATTAGGTGCTTCATAAATATTATAATTCCACAATCCTGTGAGCTATGATTGAGCTGACAACATTGTATGTCCTTGAATAGCTTTAGTCTCCTAAAACCAGTAATTTTTGATAGTGACCACTGTAAAAAATATTACATCTGCTGAAATATTCTTAACCCAGTGACAACAACAAATTGTCGTGCACTGCAAATCAGCCTAGTGTTCAGCTAATTTCTAACCCCAAAATAGAAAGGTTTAAGGTCCAAACAAGTAGTTGCTCCTTTGTACTTCTTTAGCATTTAAAGAAAAGTGATAGTTCTATTATACTTCCATCAAACTGTGCCACAAAAATCTGGCTGGATGCCTTTGTGCTTCAGCTTTTGAACTCTTAAAATAAGAGTGGAGTGTGCAGGACAGGACCTTACACTCAACAGTAATTACCCGTTGAATGGAAAGCGGTGGTGGGAGACAGAAAGGGGAAGGCTGACATTTTCTGAGTACCTAGTGAGGTAGGTATTATTATTATTATTATCTCAACTCTAAAGGTGAGAAGTGGAAGATCGGACAAACTAAGAAACTCCATGAAGCTCACACGCAAAGCCAACACTCCACCAGTTCTGACTAAGAGCCATCTGCTCCACGGCCTCTCCGAAGAGCTATATAAGGAGTTTTATATAGAATGTGACATCTCTTTCCCTTTTTTCAAAGCTACAATCTATCTTTTAGAAAAACTAAGAAAGACAATGTAAAAAGGAGATGTACACCGTTTTCCTACCTCATTTCTCAGTATCCTATCTACGGAAACAATCAACAGTGCTGCCTCTACCCCCACCACCTAGTAAATAATTCAGATTGACATGACAGCCAGGCAGAGGCCAAGGATGCATCCTGCTTGCACTACCTCTCAGAGATGAACATTAACCCACCAATGGAACAACAAGATGAATAACCCACGTTTAATGTGTATTTAAATGACTGTTTTACATGGATTTTCTTCCTAATATGTGTAGTAAAATGTAGTTAAAAATAAGTCAATACTATTAATATATTACCTAAAAATGACTCTGTCTTTGAATGACTTAATAAAAGAGTATTGTGTGCCTTCAATGTGTTACTTTGTTAAAACTGATTTTTATCCTAAAACTCTGATGGAAATTTGAGAGCCTTGAATGTAAGGTAGCAGAATAGTCAAGATTGCGTTCTGCATCTGCTGCTTGATCCTAGATAAATATCAATTTTCTCATCTGTAAAACAGAGATAATGGCCTCTACCTAATGAAGTTGTTTTAGGAAGTAAGGTAACTATAAATCAAAAGCTTAGTACAGCGGCAGATACAAAGTAAGCACTCAAAAATGGTAATTCATTAACAGAGTAGTAGTTTTATCTCAAATTAATCCTTTAAGGCTGCAGTTTTCAACCTGTGGGTCACGACCCCTTTTTAACAATGAAAATACATTGCGGCATTAGGAAAAGTATAAGTCTATAAACAGAGACCAGATTTATATTAGGGGGGTTGGTTTTCTATCTAAGTTAATGATCTTAAAGTCAGATTTTGCAACATATCACATGACTCCAGTTGCAAGAGTGTTATGAAATATAAATGCTAATGTTCCTCAATCATTTACTATGTGGTCCACAAGAAGACAGTGTGGTGAAGTCACAACAATACACCGTGATGCAACATCTTTAAAAAGTTAACCCCTGTAAGGAATCTCCACCTTTTGATGCAATGGCTGTCATCTCAGTCAAGATTCGTGCTGCACACAAGTCCAATATGACCAACGTGACCAAGCAAAGGGCAGGACAGACAGGACGCATATTCTGTGATCACCGAATCGTTGATCGCTTGAGAATAGCTAGAAGAGGGAGACAGGACGCTTCACAGTGTGCTGTGAGAGGATCTCAGGTGGGCTGCAAAAATGTTTGAAGACCACGAATTATATTATTTATGAAAGAAGTTCGAAGGACAGTAAGTATACATACTTTTTTTTACTCTTTTTTCTTTTGATCGACATCATTTGAGTGTGTCTCAAGTATGCCGTGAGATAAAATAGGTCGAGAAACGCTGGCCCTGTGGCTCACCATGGGCACCCACTCAGCCTCACAGGCCAGGCGTGGCCGCTTCCCATATCATTCCACTGCCTGCGTCACGGGTGTTGATACAGTTTGCTATACTTCTCTGAGGGCAAGGAACTTTAAAGCCTCCAGCTCTGTTCAATCTACACATGGATTTGATGTCTAGGCTTGCAGACACTGGGCATTTTTACAGATGCTACCTCTACTTCTTCGTGAACAGCAATCACTGCAATGCTGGCCCAGAAAGGGTGCTGCATTTGCTGGTCTGTGTCCTGTAAGGGTTTGCAGATGCTATAGGTGAGTGCAACTGACTAACTGTTATTTAGTTATTTTTATAAATGTTTCCCCTACCCCCAAAACCCTACTTGCTGGCCAAGGACAGTGCACCCCCACTCTTCCCACTGGCGAGAGCGAGAGGCAGAGGCTTGATTTCCCATGGCCACAGTCTCTGGCCTGCCCCCACAACGGGCAGCAGCTCACAGCACTCACCCAGTCCAGGCCTCCATCTCCCCAATCATACTGGCCTAAGAGTTGATATTTTGGTAAAAGAAATACCAAATGCACTTTGGAAATCATCAAAGCAGCAGATAAATGCAAAGAAGGGAACTCCGCATAAAGAAAGCTAATTCTTTGGCTGGTAAAGGGATTTGGAAAGAAGATGCTTTTGGCCTTGGGACGTTATCTTACATTGAAAGAAAATAACCCAGGAAGTGAGCTTTATTTATACCACTGTGGTTCTAGGGCAACAAAATAGTAAGTGTTACAAGACACTGACATTCCATAACATTATACGACAAAGTCAAAGGGGCTTTTAAAAAAGGCCCAGAAGCCAGGGGTCCAGGTAGAAATATATGGCCCAAAGGGCAGGTGCAGCGGCTCACGCCTGTAAACCTAACACTTTGGGAGGCCTAGGTGGGTGGATTGCTTGAGCTCAAAAGTTGGAGACTAGCCTGTGCAACCATGAAACCCTGTCTCTACTAAAAATAGAAAAACTAGCTGGGTGTGGTCCCAGCTACTTGGGAGGCTAAGGAAAAAGGATTGCTCAAGCCCAAGAGTTTGAGGTTGTCAGCTATAATACCACGGCACTCTACCAAGGGTGACAAAATGAGACTAGGTAAAAAAGAAAGAAAGAGAGAGAGACAGAGAAAGAGAAAGAGAAAGAAAGAGACAGAGAAAAGAAATAAAGAGAGAGAGAAAGACAGGAAGGGAGAAAGAAGTGGCCCAAGAACAGAATGTCAGTAATCAATTTCACTACTAGGAATTTCAGTGTGAATTGGGAATTTGGAAAAAGAAGAAGATGGCACCCATAGCATGGCTCACAGTGCCAAGGAGGTGCAGCCATGTCTACCTGCCCAATCCAGAGAAGGCTTTTTAAAACATGCCAGTTAATCAACACTGCTTATCTATTCCTACTTTCCCTGCAAAATATGCGAAATAAAGCATTGCACAAGAGCATTAGGAGAGAAATAGGTCTATTTCGAAATAGCAAACTCTGTCATTTATGTTTCAGGGAAATGTTCATTTTTACCTTGGTATTAAATCAATGCTTCATATTTCCAATTTGGTTATTGGCTTCCAGTGGTTAAAATCACTGGTAGCTGCTACTTGCTCCTGAGCTGGAGCAGAAAGCCACCTGGGTTACATTCAGAGTAAACACATAGTGAGAGGTCTTTTTTTCTGATATCACTTTTTCTCCAATGCCAAATGAGTATCCTACAATTCAAGCCTATTTGGACTCTATCCACCTGGAGTAGGCATCAAACTGGCAAGGTTTATGGGCTGGTTCCTAAGACTACTCTCACTTCACAGGCCAGGTGCCAGGCCTGGGTCTCTAAGCTACCTGCACTTCTGTCCAGCTGGACTATGAATTTGGAACTTCCCACAACCCCTTCCTCAAGTTTGATAATTCATCAGAATAACTCACAGAACTCAGGAAAATGCTCTACTTACTATTAGTGGCTTATTACAAAAATACAACTCTGGAACAGCCAAATGGGAGCATTGCACAAGGAGGTTATTTAGAGACAGGAGAAGGACCCGTCCAACATTTTGCGGTGTTCACCGACTTAGGAGCTACCTGAACCCTATTGTTTAAGTTTTTAACGGAAGTTTCATGACACAGGCATTATGGATTAAATCATAGTGATCAGAAATCTCTAAGCTCCTCTCTCCTTCTCTAGAGGTGAGACTGAAAGTTTCACCACTCGAATCCCAAGGCTGATTCTTCTGACCAGCCCCCATCCTGGAGCTATCTCTGGGCCCACAATATTTCATCTCTTTAGTACAAACTCTGGGAAGGTTGAGGGGCTCACTGTGATAACAAAGGATATTCCTATCATGAAATTCCAAGGGTTTTAGGAGCCCTGTGTGCCACAAACTGGGGGCAAAGATCAAATACATACTTCTTAGTTATACTACATATAGTATGTTGCAGCACAACTATCTCATGGGAGGACTAATTTTTATTCCAAATGGCTACAATCTGAAACAGTGCCAAGTAGTTCCCTTAGAAAATCAAGTTCACTTTCAGGGCTCAAACAAGATAGTCATTTAAGTCACAGATGCCCTAAAACAATGACTTATAAAAGTGACCTCCTAAAGAGATGCCTTGCTGACATCCTGACCAAGTCACTTCACAACATGCTCCTGTTCCCACCCACAGATGGCTGATTGATTAAAGGTTTCTTTCTCTCTCATTTTAAACCATAAGCTTGCTGAGGTCTGATTTACGTGTATTGGACTCATTATTGTATCCAAGGGCTAGCATCCAGAAGCTGCTATTGAATATTAATTGAAACAAAAAGTTAATATTAGACATCCTTGCTGGGTGCAAAAACTGAAACATTTGTAATTTTCATACCATCTTGCCTTCAATTTACCAAATTCCATGTGTTGTGCAAAGGTCCCTGAATTCTTTAGCAGACACTGAAGAATCCATTTGGGCCTGATCAGCAAGGAGCAATTTAGCTCAGTTCTGGCATTAAGAGTCATTTGGGGCAGCTCTGAGAACTGAAGTGATAGAATAAGGTGTGGAACCCACAAATAACTACCTGTGGGGATCAGGTAGAGTCCCCACACTCCAGGGAACAGGTGGTTTCTGCACATTAGGTTGGCCTTAGCTTCAGAACTCGACAGGATTCGGCAGCTTTACTTGGAGTCAGCAAAGGGGAGAGGACCATGTATTCTCTGGGAATTTTAGAATTTTAATAATTTTCTATGAGACAGAAGACATATTCTCCATCTAGAAGTTTAACACATGAGTTCTAAATCAGGGTGGGGCTTTGTCATAGCTTGGTGACAAATTCAGCTGCATAACACATGTGGATTCCAGTCACTGACCGAAATTTCTCCTTGGTATACAGCAGATGAAGCTCTGGTTATTTCTTAGAAACCAAACTTCAAAGGTGAAAAGACTGCACCAAGAAAGCTAATGGTGTGGGGGTTTTTCCTACTACTTTTTCTTTCATTCACACACAAGAAATAATATTTTCCTGTTTATATTTGACAACACCATCTGTTTTTATTGCAGAGTCTTATCCATTCAAGGTAAACAACTTAGTCAATGAACAGACGGTGACATGAAGAGGGCCCGATATGTAACAAAGGACAGTCCTATCCTGAAAGTCCCTTGCATCATGGCCAGACATGGGTCACCAAGAGAAGACCTATGAGAACTATCTCTGCATGTTCTCTCATACTAAGGTGTACTCAAAAACTACCACTGGGTACAAAGCACTGTTCCAGATGATAAAGGCAGCGGAAAGGTGTGCAACACAGATCTGCACCTCAACAGGTGTATGCTTTGATTAAAAAGGCACTTACGTAACAAAGGTCAAACAAACGGATTACACAATTACATCTTGAGGCAAAATATGCTAAAGGATCAGTAGTCACTGCACAGAAGTTATGTGTTGGAAAAAGGAAGATGCTTAAGATTTGTGTAGATGGGGATAAAAGAATAAGGGGTTGAAGGAAGGGGGTTAATAACAGAGCACATAATATTTTCTGTGAAGAAATGAAATAACTAACAAAGAAGGTAGGAGAAAGCCCTGGTGAACATGGTGACTTTAAGGAGATAGTGAACAGACACATGGATGGAGTGGAATGTTTGAGACAAAAATGATGGGAGATAACAGTGGAAAACAGACTCGAATTAAGGGCTAGATGAAATTTCAAGTGTCATGCTAAGGACTTTTCAAGACATAACTCAGGCCCAGAACATAATAGGTACCTAAAGAAATGATTGCTTTGGAGGTAAAAATACCACTTATCGAATTAACAGTCACATATTTTGAGGAGCAGAAAGTAATTTAGGCTTAGTATAAGTGGTAGAAAGTCACTGATGGTAACTGAGCATGGAAATAATGAAAAAAATATATTTAAGGCCATATTACATATTAGGGAAATTAATTAAAAGCACCAGAAAGAATTCAGTGTAGAGAGTTTAAGACCAAGATCAATTTTATCTTAGGCTACATGACTGAGTACCTTGAGAAATAAAACATAAATGAACTTCAAAATTAAGATTCCAAGTAGAAAAATAGTTATGCTTTAAAAAAATTAAACTTTCAAATTAGCCAGTCAAATGATGCAACTGGACAAAGCAATTAGATTCTGAGGAAGCAGGCTTTTCCTGAACATCTTAACTAACATTTTCAAAAGAGAAATAAATTTGATCAGTGATTTTTAAGACTAGATGGTACTTGAGTACCTTGGTGGAATTAAATTCTTTACAGTCAAAATTCCACTTTTAGAATTAATAGTCAATATTTTGTGTAATTCCGTACGATACAAGAATAATCATTTAAAACATACCACAAAATGGTGCCAGAGATATCACCAGCCATGTTAAACACTCTATAACGGAAACCATCAACTGAAGAATATACTGGGCTCTTAATCCTTGGAAGGATGATTAGGCATTATGACATTCACCATAGCGCCTAATGCACTACTATGCAATCAAACCTGTTTATAATTAAATTATAGTTACTCTAATTATGGAGCAACATTTCATTTGTTACACAATTGGTACCTAATCAAACAGTTCTGTACAAGAGATGATTTCACCATAAAGTTGCCACAAAGTCACTTAATTTCAGTGCCAAAGTTTTAAGAGATTTTTTAAAGCAATTGATTTATAACTTTAGGTGTCAGAAATTTTATTTCTGTAAAAATTACTACATCAACGAATCCTAAATCAAATCCAAATACTTCCACCTATTATGAAACAACGTCTTCTCTCCTAAACACTTCATTTAAATATTTCCCAGCCACAGGCTTATGCAGACCAACCAGGAAGTGAAACCGATTGTGATCACATTATGAAAGCTGAGTAAGAGGAAAGAATACATTTGGAATTGGCTGAAGCACTGTTAAAAATTCATTTAAAAATCCATTCCCTTGGAGACATCAATTTAATTAAAGCAGAATTCAAAAAGCATAAGTCTTCATTTTGCTGTTTGGCAATTTCCCCCATCTTCCATGCAAATGTCTTCTCCTGTAGCCAGGCTGGCTCATCTGAAATGTGAGCACTCACCCAACCGGCCTGGGACGAGAGAGCAGGGTTAAGCTACGGTTTTCCTGCTAGTAAATCTACTCTGATTTAAAACAGTGACAACCTTTACTCCCTTGCTTTGGAGAAAATGTATCTTTTGCTTTTTAGGTAACAAGCAAATCCCACTTATCTCATGACTTTGCTATGGTTACTGGCATTCCTTTTAGTTGTTAAGTATAAACTCCCTAAAAACAGAAATTGTGTTTTACTGTTTAATTAGTTTGCTTTTTGAGTAAGACTCAATGATCTGGGCATAGTAAGAGTTATAGTAAGTACCTCATGGTTATTCTTAGCCTAAGGATAGTGCTAACAAACACAACTTGCTACTGTCCACGTTTTCCTTCACAGAAGGATACAGAGACGCATCAATTCATCTCCCTTATTTCCGGGAGGTTGTGTGTGGGACAAGGGACTAAGAAGACATTCATGCAAAAATGAATTTTAATTTACTG
Source organism: Perodicticus potto (assembly GCA_963574655.1). Classification (NCBI taxonomy): domain Eukaryota; kingdom Metazoa; phylum Chordata; class Mammalia; order Primates; family Lorisidae; genus Perodicticus; species Perodicticus potto. The sequence goes on along the minus strand of CAUYRH010015304.1, from coordinate 36,883 downwards.
ATTTTTATACTTTATTATTATTTTTATTTTAAGCGGGGTTTAAGTTTAGTATTCTGTATAGTGCAATGTCTTCCTGAACATTTCCTAGCAATCTAAATAACTAAGCAAGCAGTCAAGGTGGCTCCTATTAGACACCGTAGACAGGAGTGCTAACCTGCAGGCCCGGCGGGCACGATCCTGCTAGGTATAAGAATGAAACTTAAAAGGAGGTGACGATGAATACGCAATGACAGACAAGTCCACCGGCATCTAGATGTGCATTCATACAAATATGCAAATCATGTAGTTAGTGAATTAAAACACAGAGAGTCATCTCTGTGCCAAGAACAGTGTCACTGCCATCGTGTTAAGAGCTTGAAAAGCCAGCCGAGGAGTTTTATCCAGAGCATATCTGTGGACTCATAAAAATGTCCGTATTAAAACAGGCCAGTCCCCTACTCTCTCCCCTTTCCTTTGGGCACCTTTTTTCTCCCTGTTACTCCCTCACTCACTTTATCAAGTACCACACATTCACTGTAGACTCTAGAGCTTGATTCTTTATAGTTGTTTGTATTCAGTAGATTTTCTTGATGGGGAGACTTTATTGAGCATTTGCCATGGTGTGGGAAGAGTCGGACAAGAAAGTGTATCTACCCTTAAAGTACTCCTAAAAGTTAAGAAGAATGAGAAATATTATACACTAAGTACAAAGTGAACAGGGAATGGAAAAATAGATAATCACAGATCATCAAGGATTAAACAGTATAACTGAACAACTCTGAACACATGTATAATGTTTAAAGTTTATGGAGCATTTTTTTCATAAACAGTCATTTAACTCATGTACTTGATTTTAAGATAAAGATGCCGACTCAGAGAGGGAAAAAAAGAAGTTGCTAAAGACATACGTCTAGTTAGCAAGAGCCTGATCCTAAAACCGACAGTAAACACTATACCCTTCCAACCACCCAGAGCTCTCTCTCGTAAGGGTAACAGTTACGTTCAGGGAATGCAGAAAGCGATGCAGATGGGATGCCTCTGAGCCTTTAGGGTTACACAGGAGCTGGAGCAGAAAAAAAAGACTTGCAGCTGGAGGAAGGCAAGAGCAGAGAGGTCTTGAGTGAGGAAGCCTGAAGAGGTGGCATGCCCCACTGAGCAGAGAATCTTCACGGCCGGGGCGGGGTGGGGATGACTTTGCAAACAAATGAGGTTGCAAGGGCACTGAGGGTTGAAAATTCCAGAACGAAGAGTATCACTTGACTTGATTCACAAAAGAGAATCACTAAGATTCTAAAACAGAACACAAGAAATATTTTAGGAAAATTAACCCAGTGAGGCGTGGGAGGTATGTGCTAGGGCAGAAGCAGGAAGAGAAGAAAATGAAGGCCCTGGTGCCGGGTCAGGCCCTACTGCAGCTCAGTAATGAAGTAGTAAGGGAGCATCAGTGAGAAAGACCAGGAATGAAGGCCAGAAATATTGCCAGACGGGAACGATGGGGAAAAAAGGAAGTAAAGTTGGGTTGGTGAAAAGCTCACCTTAAAGTGCTAGTTAATTTCTAATACTTGATAGAATACTGATGGGCTAGCTGATGAATTTTGCTCTTTCATTTCAAATCAAAGCTAATTATTAACATAACAAAGTTTTTTTTTTGGAGATAGCATGTCATTCTGTGGCCTTAGGTAGAGTGCAGTGGCATCATTGTAGCTCACAGCAACCTCAAACTCTGAGGCTCAAGTAATCCTCTTGCCTCAGCCTCCCGAGTAGCTGGGACAATAGGTGCCCGCCACTATACTCTATAAAAGCTTTGTGATGGCTTTAGGAAAAAGGTGGCAGGTCCTATCGAGTTATTCTTCCCATCTTGCTCAGGCTGGTCTCAAACTCCTGAGCTTGATAAATGTACCTGGCTTGGCCTCCCAGACTGTTAGAATTATAGGCATGAGCCACCATGTCCAGCCATCACAAAGCTTTTATATCTCCATTAAAGGTGTGTCATAGCTAACCTTTGACTAAGTACTGCTTTCAAGAGTGAACCTAGTGGGAAAGCTGAAGAAGGTGAGATGAAAAGTCTACTGGTCCACATCATATAGAGATATGGCTACCATGTTCTGGAACCAAAAAAGGTATTTATGAAAGGGGGGTAGGTGGCATGATCCAGTCAGCGTCAGATTTTAAATTCAGAAATTTAGAATTTGCTACTTTGGTAGCTGCATGGAGAACTCATTACAAAGTGGAAATGTATAAGGGAGGAAACCACCAGACAGAGCAATAGTCCAGAGGATAAACAAGGAAGAAGCTTGAACTAAGATGTGAATGAATGTGCAGAGAAGAGGGGATGAGAGCAAAGGTACTCCCATCACCTTTAAGAGCTTTCCAGCAGCTGCTCTGCTAAACAGCCTCTGGGCATGGGCTCTAGTGTTCCTCAGGGTCTCAACAGAAGGACTGGTGGCAGACTAGAAGTTAAGGAGAGCCAGGATTCAAGGACAAAGGACCATCCAGCTGTGGCCACAGGCCTAGTGGTGGAAGAGGGTAACAAACGTGGTTATTCAAATGCTGGGTTTGCAGTACCTGTGAGCCATCCAGTGGTAAAGGTCTAGGAGGCAGCTGCAAAGACACACCGCAGCCCTGGGGAGAGGAGAAAATACCAGTGAGTTTGTTAGGTTCTTATTTTGGCCGAAGACTCTGGCCACTGTTAGATTTAAAGACCTGCACTTAGTGATTTGGGGGAAAAAATATTATTTTGCTTTGTTTTTTGAGACAGAGCTTCAAGCTGTCGCCCTGGGTAGAATGCTGTGGCATCACAGCTCCAGCTGTGGGCTTAAGTGATTCTCCTGCCTCTGCCTCCCAAGTAGCTAGGACAACAGGCGCCCGCCACAACACCCAGCTATTTTTTGGGTGCAGCCGTCATTGTTGTTTGGTGGGCCCGGGCCGGATTAGAACCTGCCAGCTCAGATGTATGTGTCTGGTGCCTTAGCCGCTTGAGCCACAGGCGCCTAGCCAAAGTAAGTTATTTAAAATAAAGAATGAAATGTAGCTTCAAATTCATGTAATACATTCCTTTCAGAATATTTCCATTAAAAGTTGAGACAGGTTTTTAGCAAGAGAGCTGAGTTCACTAAGGTATACAGTTTGCATGTACATGCACACACGTACACAACTACAAAATACCTCTTTAAATGATGTCTGCTTGACTACCCAATTGGAGGTAAACAGAATTGGAAGCAACCAGTTTGGTTTTTAAATAACTTCTAGCCTCCCTTTCCAGATGCTCCATACCCTCCTGATCATGAACTGCCAACTTTTCAATAAAAGCTATAAGGGCATATTTTTTCATTTCATATTAGTGTAAAAAAGCTCCTGCGTTTCCCAAGCTACTTCAATTTGTACTCTAAACCACTGGTGTTAGAAATAGTGAACATATTTAGCTATCAATAGGGTTAACAGACACATGAAAGAATTTCAGGTGTATATGTTTTATATAAAACATGTATGTTTTTATATGTATAAAACAATTATATTTATATATATATATATTTTTTTTTTTTTTTTTCACAGAGTCTTACTCTGTCACCCTGGGTAGAGTGCCATGGCATCATAGCTCACAGCACCTCAACCTCAACTCTTGGGCTTGAGCAATCCTCTTGCCTCAGCCTCCCAAGTAGCTGGAACTGCAGGTGCCCACCATGACGCCCAGCTAATTTTTCTATTTTTAGTAGAGATGGGCCTCCCTCTTGCTCAGGCTGGTCTCAAACTCCTGAGTTCAAGCCATCCACTTGCGTTGGCCTCCCAGAGTGCTAGAATTACAGATGTGAGCCACTGAACCTAGCTTATGTTTCATATTTTTATAACTATCAGTGTCCGTTCTTTGCTAGCTTTGACAGTTGGAAAATATATACTTAGGGACTTTAACTCTGAAGAATTGGTTCCGTTTTTGTTTTTCCTGACAGAATTTATCTCCTTTTAATTATGTATACTTATTTATCTTGCCTAGTTTCTACTTCTATCCACTTAGGCAATGAGCTCCTAGAACAGAGCTTCTTTCTGTGTGTAGGTTTCACTGAGGTGCACCCTACCACCCAGCCCGGATCATAGGGGCTCAGTAAGAATTTGAGTGAATAATCACAATCCCGTGATTCACTTTAAGCACTTAACATGACTTTTCCTTAGCAATCATCTCAGTATCTTTGCTCCACCTGAATCGTGAACCATGACTTCTATTTACATGTCCCCAAGAAACTCTTCCAGGACCACCTAGTGGCGGCCCCCTGCAGGACACTGAAGGTTCCGGTACAAAGGAATTAACATGGGAAAAACCATGGCCAAGTGTCCACCTCTGTCTTGTGAGAAGTTCGGATGATTCTTCTCCCACCCACACTATTCTGATTTCTGGTTTCCCTCATCACGGTGCCTCTTTCTAGCATCTGTTTCAGCCCATCTTCCTTTCGGTATTTTGACTTCTAGTTACCTCAGTTTGGCATCTATTGTTTTCAACAGCTTGAAACTGGTTTTTTGTGTATGTGATTAAACTTGGAGCATGGTCCAAGCCTGTATTTCTACATAGACCAGAGCCTCACAGAACTTAAAATTACAAGACAGATACTACGGACTACTTTTCCCCCTCAAGGTTCCTATTGTCCTTCTCTGTTCCCATTATAAAACCTAATGATTTCCTCATCACCCTGTTTGATAAGATAATCACAGTGACCACACCCATGCATTACTCAACACAATTTTTTTCTCATCAACTAGATTTAGATAGCATGAATTACTGCATAATCAAATCCAAAGAGAAACTGTTACACTAATCCAAATTCACATTAAGAAAAACTTCAGGGCTGGGGTGTGGTAGCTCACGTCTATAAGGCTAGCACTCTGTGAGGCCAAGGCAGATGGATTGGTTGAGCACAGGAGTTTGAGACCAGCCTGACCCAGAATGAGACCCTCATGTTTAAAAATAGCCAGGCATTGTGGTGGGTGCCGGTAGTCCCAGCCAGCTGGGGAGGTTGAAGCAAGAAGATCACTTGAGCCCAATAGTTTGAAGTTGCTGTGAGCTATGATCCGATAATACTCCATGAAGGGTGACAAAGTGAGACTGTATCTCAAAAAAAAAAAAAAGAAAGGAAGAAATTAAAATTTCAAATTTTGGAAAAAAAGCTGTATTCTAAGTAATTTATGCTACAACTTTTCCATTTGATGTCTAAATATATGTTCAAAAACGTTGGGCTTTTGCACTCTTTGCAAAATATACTCAATATATAAACTAGGCTATAACTTTTAAAGTCATTGGATTGGAACTAATTTAATTCATAGGCCAATACTTGCAAATGCATCAATTCTATCAGCAAGGCAATATTTAGAAAGGCTCTTATCATCTGCATAGAAGAAAATTCACTTGACAGTGCTCCTTTTTTTGGGCAATGACTCAAATCAGCTAGACTGAAAATAAATCTGGAGGGTACACAGCTGTGACAGTACACAGCTGTCATCTAGCTGCAAGTAGCTTTCTGAGCAAATAACTTGATTCATTTTTCTTTATTTGTACTACTGGTTTTGCAAACAGAATTGGAGTCCAACAAATGCATTTATCCCTCACCGTGAAGACAGGGCTTTTCAGTGTCCTGGAGAAGGCTATATTCAACTCCTTGCTCTGATGGGTGTAATAAACTGCATGTAGTGATTTCTTGATTTTATTTAATGAGAAGCAGATATGTGAGCTCAATGATGTGAATCACTTACAAAATACGGGCTCCTAAATTTGAGAACGATTTTATCAAAGGAACAATGGCATTAAAATTTGGATAACAGACAGGTACCAGACTAGATTTCTGTACATATCTAGTGGGCAACTTACTTATTTCATTCTAACAGTCCTTCATTGCTGCTTTAAGTTTTTATTATGGAAAATTTAAAACATACACAAAAGCTGAAAGAGTGGTAGAATGAAGCCCACGAGCCCACCACTCTGATACAACAATCCTGACACCCACCCTCACGGGTTATTTCAGATAGATAAATATATATCTAGATAAATTCTAGATATTATATTTTATCTGTTTTATTTCGATGTGTATCTTTAAAACAAAAAAGTCTTTAAAAAATGTAACCACAATATCATAATCATACCCAGTGGTTTTGCTGCTAGATATTTAACAACCAGTTCTCTGAGGAAAAAACCGAAGGGCCCTGATGTGTATTTCTCTGCCATCTTCCCTGGTATAAATATTCCCACCATGGCCAATTGCAAACTACCAACACCATGTTCCTGAACGTGAACTTGAGAAGAGGTGTGTAGCATACCACCATACAGCATGTCCACCCGCAGATACACTAGACACAAAGAACCTTAACATCAGAGATGATAGCAAGTTATAGTAACATAATTAGGATGTGCAAATTTTGAGTATTTCTTTTACTTTTAATACTTTAAGTTTGCATAATTTTTTTTTTGTTTTTTGCAGTTTTGGCCGGGGCTGGACTTGAACCTGCCACCCCGGTATATGGGGCCAGCACCCTACTCCTTGAGCCAAATCTGTTGGACCAGGTGCTGCCCCATATGATTTAATTTTTAACAGCTCTATTTTTAACTAGCTTACCAAATTCCTAGAAATGTAATAATCAGTTTTGACAAGTCTATTCTGTGTGTCAGCTCTAGCATACCCTGAATCACATCCAAATAATAAATACTTCCTTAATTTTAATAACTATCCAAATTTCGCTGACATGTCTCTTCTCTTTTTCACTTAGTGGTAAAGAAATATTTTCAAGCAGGAGGGGAGAACATCGTTTCATAAAGCTACACTGAATGCTACTTTCTGTATATAACTTAGTCTAAGGTTAAAGTCTGTTTCCAGGAGGTTAAATAAGATGCCAGAGGGATTATGCACCTTTTTATCATCTAGGAATCATAGTGATATTTTTATTTTGCTTTTACTGCCCATTCTCAGGCCCCCAAGGAAAAAAAGAGTTGGAAAAGTAGGCGAGGAGGCCAGGCATGGTGGTTCTCTGCAAGGCTGAGGACGGTGGATTGCTTGAGCTCAGGAGTTTGAGACCAGCCCGAGCAAGAGTGAGACCCCATCTCTACTACAAATAGAAAAATTAACTGGGTGTGGTGGCGGTGTCTGTAGTCCCAGCTACCGGGAGGCTGAGGCGGGAGAATAGCTTGAACCCAGGAGACTGAGGTTGTTGTGAGCTATGATGATTCCATGGCACTGTACCCAGGACAACCCAGTGAGACCCTGTCTCAAAAAAAAAAGGAAAGGGAAAGAAGCAAAAAGAAAAGGAAAGGAGAGGGACTTGGAGGAAGGGAAAACATGTCCATTTCAGGTTAACCACCTTCAGTTGGTGGAAAGTCCTGAAAGAAGATTGCTGAGAAGATGTAAGAGACTCCTGGGCGGCGCCTGTGGCTCAGCGAGTAGGGCACCGGCCCCACATACTGAAGGTGGCGGGTTCAAACCTGGCCTTGGCTGAACTGCAAAACAGAAAAATAGCCGGGCGTTGTGGCGGGTGCCTGTACTCCCAGCTACTCAGGAGGCTGAGGCAAAAGAATCACCTAAGCCCAAGAGCTGGTGGCTGCTTTTTGCTTTTATGCCACAGCAATCTACAGAGGGGTATAAAGTGACACACTCTAAAAAAAAAAAAAAAAAAAAAAAAAAGATGTAAGAGACTCCTGTGTGCCTCATATATCCCACCACTGCAACTCAGTTCGCATAAAACCTCTTTAAATGTGCCTTCCAGAACTGGATATGGCACATATATGCTGTAGTGCCTAAGTGGATGGGAAAGTGGCGTTACGGCCATCCTTGATGAGGATGCATCATTTCACGCACAATGATTTCAGTACTGCATAAGTTCCTTCCTACACGTCTCTGCTCAAACATTTCTCTTCCACCCCCTCCTTCATCTTTCCAAGTCCTATCTCCTCCTGCCAGTTTCACCTCCTACACTGTTTCCACTGAATTTGAAAGTGAGTCATATGTCTCCTTGGGACATCTGTCTCACTGCTATCCTATCCTTCTCGCCTCTTAAGTGGAACATTCACTGTGTCATTGGCCTGGAGAGCAGGATACTCTCTCACTATATGTATAGTGCAATAATTCCTGCTAGGTAGGGAAATAACTACAAGATAACCACTTGGTTTCACAAAGTTTATTAAAATGGGTACAATAATTTTATACAGTGATCCAATTCCTTAGCTGGGACATGGGACGGGGTAGAGCAGACACACCGACAGGGTGGGAGAACACGTGGCGCAGAGTTAAAAGGCCTGGGGTTTCTGCCTTGCCCTTTTGTTTACAAGCTATTTGACTTCCCTGAACCCACCTGTTAAATAGAAATTAATTGCAGCCATTCTCCTTCCCTCCCTTGCTAAACTCAGAATCAAATACGATTATACATGGAATATGGTTTTGTAGTTGATAAAACAAGGTGCCGATCCAGATTACTACCTGTAAGTGCAGACATGATTGGCCGCATCATTGGACAACAGGGAAATCTATTGCTTTGAATCTTGAATGTATGAGGAGAATAAATTCAGACTCCCAACAGGAAAACAAGGAATGTGAGAGATAGTATAGCGGTTTCTATGGGATAGAAAGTATAGTATGTGGGATTACCCAGCATACTAACCCTGAGAGGAAGGTAAAAGCTTCCTAGTATCCTTCTCAGACTTCGGAAGCCACTGCTTTATTATTCAAATAGGGAAATTGAGGGACCGCCCCCCAAAAAAGATAGTACAGAGAAGCCAATGGATCTTTTCAGCTATGTAAAAAGAATTCATATTAGTCAATAATAGCAAAATTTAAAATTCAGCTGCTTCTTCAAATAAAACTACAGAATTATCTGGGGCAGCACCAGTGGCTCAGCAAGTAGGGCGCCAGCCCCATATACCAAAAGTGTTGGGTTCAAACCCGGCCTCAGCTGAATTGCACAAAAAAATAGCCGGGCGTTGTGGCGGGCGCCTGTGGTCCCAGCTACTCGGGAGGCTGAGGCAAGAGAATCGCCTAAGCCCAGGAGTTGGAGGTTCTGTGAGCTGTGTGACCCCACGGCACTCTGCCGAGGACGATAAAGTGAGACTCTGTCTCTACAAAAAAAAACAAAAACAAAAACAAAAACAAAAAACTACAGAATTATCTAGTAAGTTCATGGTCTCCTACAACTCTTCAAACTCTTTGAGACTTTGTATTCTGTTTTGCCAAAGGACAATTAACATCAAACTGCAATCATCATTCATATTACACCAAACACTACTAGGCCTTCTCCCTCCAATAGAAAAGACAGATGGATTAAGAAAGCACCACTCCACAAAACTTACTGCAAACTTCCTTACTGCCCTGTGAAAGATGCACAAATAGGCCCAGCCTACCTAGAGTATCTTTTGGGATATTATTATTATTATTGGGATATTACTATTATTGTAAATTTTCTTACAAGTAAATAAAAATTATAGGGTTTAAATTTTCTAAAACTCAAAATAATATAGGCCAACATAGGAAAAAGGGTTTGTCAACTTTGGACCTTAATACGACTTAGCAATAGTTGATAAAAACAACAGCTGTCGAGCCTGGTAAATCCAAATGAGATTAGGTCAACATCACAGAAAGACACAGAGAATGTTTCAAAATTCCCAGCACACTGACAGCAAAGCGCCACAACAGAATCTCATTAAGAAAGGAAACATTTTTTAGAAAGAACTTTGTTTAAAAGAGTTTTCAATTTTTAATATTTCTGTGAGGTTACTGGAGAGAAAAAACAACAGTAAGAACTGAAACTATAACTACTGAACAACAGTTCCCCTCCTTCTATCCCCCTTACACATCACATCACTATGTCTTCTTATATCTTATTGTCTATATACATTTAAAAATCATGGTTTGGATTTTAAAAATGAGATCATATCAAAATAAACTTTCTCTAGTAGAGATTATTTTATTAAAAAAAATCAAAAAAACTACAAGAGTTGATTTCGTTAACTTCATGCACAACAGAAAAAGGTCAAAGACTTCTGATAAGTAAAAATGAAGATTTATACCTTATAGACTTATGTTACTTTGAGTACTATGAGTATTGTTACCCATGATGATCAATAAATATAAAAAAAATTTTCAAGGTTATATCTACATTTCTCAAAATATGCATCAAAAATGTGAAGGATCATAGTTTTGTCTTCAGAGAAAGTGAAGATTGAACAAGTTTTAGGGTAGAACAAAAATGTAGAGGTTTTTGAAATCTGGTCCTGGGATAACTATAATTTCTTCTAATTTATGTATAGTGTTTTCATTAGATTAGCAACTATGCAAGCCTAATTATTCAGGATGAAGTAACCTGACTCTAAATATAACAAGAAAGTAAATTTAAGCCTTAAATGATAAATTACAAAAGACAAATCAGGTGGAGCTTACTCTAATAGTTTTACCAAGATAAGTAAGACAAAACAAGCCCAGTGTGAAGACACCTGGGCTCTAATAAATAGCTGATGTGAAGCTGAAGTAGTTGAATAAACACATGTATGATAATAATCACAGATGCCAACACTCAACATGAGATAACTGTATGTTAAATATTCTTCTACATCAATTATCTTATTTGAAGCTCCCAACAACTCCATGACGTTTCCTCCACTTCACGGGTCAGGCACTAAGATGATAAAACTAAATCAATGTGAATAATTTTCAAAGCGATCTTTAAGGGAAATGAAAAGTAGCTTGGCTCACTGAAATGAACAAGAGGCTAAACATGCACGTGTTCTTTCAGTGAATGCTTTGGAGAACTAACACAGCAGACAAAACCAATGACGTCCCTGAACAGATGCTACCCACGCCTCATGGATTATAGTCTGGTGGTAGAGAAAAAGATTAAACAAATGGTTACTCGGTGGTTTTATTATAATCACAATGAGTGTTCCAGATGGACAAGGGCAAGTAGAATGTTCAGCCTGAAAACAGGGAGGTTCAGAGGACTATACAGGGGGCAGAGCCTGAGCCGCTGGGAGGAATGACTGTTCCAGAGTCCAAAAGTTTGCCCAGCAGATGCCAGTCCTCCTAGGCCCTCACTTAGAGGTGGGCACAGGTTCAAGAAAAATAAAAACAAAGTCATAAAGGTAGGGCATATTCAGCACCAGGAGGTCTTTGTCTAGTTCTGTATTACTTACTGGTACACAAAAGTAGCTTGGGTTTACCTCCAGGTTTCAAATGCTCCCAGAATTTTCTTTCTTTTTTTTTTTTTTGTAGAGACAGAGTCTCACTTTATGGTCCTCAGTAGAGTGCCGTGGCGTCACACAGCTCACAGCAACCTCCAACTCCTGGGCTTAGGCGATTCTCCTGCCTCAGCCTCCCGAGTAGCTGGGACCACAGGCACCCACCACAACACCCAGCTATTTTTTCAGCTGGGGCTAGGTTTGAACCCGCCACCCTCGGTATATGGGGCCAGCGCCTTACTGACTGAGCCACAGGCGCTGCCCCCAGAATTTTCTTTTCTTTCTTTCTTTTTTTTTTTTGAGACAGAGTCTCACCCTGTCACCCTGGTCATGGTATCATCACAGCTCATACCAACCTCAAATTCATAGGCTCAGACGATTCCCTTGCCTCAGCTTCCCAAGTGGCTAGGACTGCAGGCACCACCACAATGCTAGGCTAGTTCTTCTATTTTTGGTAGAGACAGGGTCTTGCTCTTGCTCAGGCTGGTCTTGAACTCAAATGCTCCCACAATTTTAACAATTTCAAAGGTAAAATCCATATATTCACTCTAAAAATCTTTAATTCACAAATAAAGGTGAGATAATTGTTAATACCAAAAGAACAGTTACGCTCTTTCATGATCAGGAAAATCTAACTCTTGTTATAGCCAATCCTCTCTGTCCAAGAGTGTCTGAAACTGGCTACTTTAGCCACGTGGAATATTAGTCAGCAAACAAACTGAGGAGATTGAACTCTTCCCCTGTCTATCATCTGCCCTAACTTTAGCCAAGTTGCCCAGTGTCTCAGAATGGCTGCATTTTAACTGAAAATAGAAATATAGAAATAATTCTACCTTGTCTCCTTTCTGCTTTCACAGTGATGATAACATCAAAACCAAGTGGAAACTACCTCTGCCCAGGAGGTATCAGAGAACAGTAATCCATGAAAGAGTAAACTCCTCCCAAACACAACCTTTGTTCTCTCCAGGCCATGAAACCTACTCCTATGAGCCAGTTTTAGAGCCTTCTGGAAGACAATGAGCTATCCTACCTAGTTTCAGCGGGCCTGTCCTGTGGGAGAAAGCCATTATTATTCCCATAGAACACTGCTCCCAAATCCGTTCTCATTCCCAGTCAGAAGACATCCATGTTTAGAAACTGATTTTTAAGGTTTTGCTAATATAATGTTGCCTCCTTAGCAATGTGAAATTTGAGGACTTCAGAGCCCCAGAATTATTTGGTTCCTTCTCTGAAAAATGATTGAAAAATTAGAAGTTAAAATAGAGCTAGTAAAATTTCAGGAAACATAGTTTGACTTAAATAATTACCATAGGATCCTTGTGATAAGATAAAATACTTAATCCTATGACTTCTTTTCTCAAATTTCTTTCATATTAGTCTCATCTACTCCATCCCTCTGCCCTACTTAGTCCTAAAAGCACCCTTCGCATCTCCAAATAATGTTTATACAGCCGCCAGCTTTATTTCCCAAAACAAAGTTGGGAATCATCTATGCTTTAAATTTTGAGGCTCCTGGGTTCTTTTTAGAGATGCTACAAGCTGTTTATAGGGTTAAAAAGGCATCTTCCAGCCCCCCTGCACCCCCTCCCCAAGCAGAGGCTGAGCCAAAGTCAGCACTGGGCATTCCCGCTCCCACTCAGTGCTCCTGCATTTACGCACAAAGGGGAAAGCTGACTTGAGGAGGGAGATGTGCACTGTGCTGGGTTTATTACCCTCCCCCCAGAGTCTCACTTTGTTGCCCTTGGTAGAATGCCCTGGCATCAGAGCCCACAGCAACCTCGAACTCTTTAGTTCAGCCTCCCAAGTAGCTGGGACTACAGGTGCCTGCCACAATGCCCAGCTATTTTTAGAGTTGGGGTCTAGCTCTAGCTCAGGCTGGTCTGGAACTCCTGAGCTCAAGCAAGCCACCCACCTCTGGCTCCCAGAGTGCTAGAATTACGGAGTGAGCCAGTGCGCCCAACCCTGCGTAGGTTTTTTAAAACTCAAAGCGAGGGCTGATTTCAAACATACTTGATTGTTGGCATTAGAGCCATTACAGCAGATAACAAAATGGGCCAAGGTACAGGCTCATCAAGCAAAAAGGAACCACACAGGCAAAGAAACAAGAATTTAGAGCTAGAAGGAACATTAAGCCCTCATCTCATAATGTAACAGGCACCATGGATTTTTCAGCTCATACAGCTCCAAACGTTTGATTCCAGTGTCATAACTTTATATTTTATTTTATTTTATCTTTTTTTTTTTTTTTTTGAGACAGAGCCTCAAGCTGTCGCCCTGGGTAGAGTGCTATGGCATCACAGCTCACAGCAATCTCCAATTCCTAGGCTCAAGCGAGTCTCCTACCTCCGCCTCCCAAGTAGCTGGGACTACAGGCGCCCGCCATAATGCCTGGCCATTTTTTGGTTGCAGCCGTCATTGTTGTTTGGCGGGCCCGGGCTGGATTCGAACCCGCCACTCAGGTGTACGTGGCTGGCGCCTTAGCCCGTTGAGCCACAGGCACCGAGCCATAACTTTATGTTAATTTATTTTAAAACTGTACATGCCTCTAAACATATAAGCAACATAAAATTTAAAATAATAAACTTAAAAATAATTACCCATAGAGTGGAATTCAATAACTGGAATATTTAATCATTAATTTATTAGGGACATCTAGGAATGTGATACATGAAGATAGAATGTATGAAAAAATGCCTGTGCATCAGTGGTTCTCAACCTGTTCTCCCCTTTGTAACAATGAAAATACACTGCGGGGCATTAGGAAGGTTGAGAACCACTCATCTAGAAGATTAAAAACTATCTGTGGACAACTCTGGATCTATGAAAAACACTAATTTTCACTATATTGTGTCTAGAGAACATTTAATTGTAATTCTAAAACAAGCACAAAATAAACATGCATTAGTTGTGTAACCACTATTTAAAAAAATTCAGCAGCCAGGACTAAACACTGTAATCTAGAAGTAATTGAGATTTATATTTATTTAATTAAAAAATATCTAATATAGTCTAAATGCCTTGAAGCAGGGGGAACCTAAGTTGGTAAACATTTTATGGAAAGATTAAGCTGAGGGCGGCACCTGTGGCTCAAAGGAGTAGGCCGCTGGCCCCATATACCAGAGGAGGTGGGTTCAAACTCAGCCCAGCCAAAAACTGCAAAAATAAATAAATAAATAGAAAGAGTAATTCGAATGATGCATAATTAAACACAGGATTAAGTAGAAAAAAAAAATCAAACATAGGATTAATGACTGGTGAATATTTTAACCAGATCAAGAGTCCCTTCCATGTAATATACTTCAGCATAAGTATTTGTCCTCTATAATGGGTTGACTATTTCTGGGGTACTAATTTCTGTATTACCTTCTCTCCACATTAATCCTACTTCACCTCCGTGACTCCTGGATAGATAAAAACTGGTAAAGTATAGGAGGATGGCAACTGTAGGGTCAAAATCAATCTGTAACCCCAGCGCCACCTCCTCGTTGGGCTGGTCCAGTTCTGCACCAATAAAGTACAATCCATGCCTGAAATCCCTTTTTAGCACTGTAAACCATGTAGGAGATGCTTATTATATCTGCTTTGTTCTCTATTTCTATGGTGCCTATCACCATAGTAACAACGCACACAAATGAAAAAGTAGGCTAGAAACACCCCCAAATGGTGGGTAGGGACAGGAATATGGGGGAAAGGGTTTTTCACTGATGAAGGAAAGAAAAAAGGCTAAAATTTCTTGTTATAGTGTTATTAGTGTTGTAAAGGACAAAAATAATTGAAACGATTTCTTTAAAAAAGCAACCACAGAAACCCGCCTAGAAATTCAATAAATATCTATGTTTCGAGGAGGTAGATTTGCTAGGCTTCTGAGATTTTAACACTAGATATATTAAAAAATCTTAAAGATGCAAATTGAAACCTTTAAACAGCACCCAATTTTGGAAATGACACTCATTCCACAGTGCGGATGATTACTACTTAAAATTTGTGGTTATTTTGTAGTACTGAAAGTTGAGACATCTGTTAAGGAAGTGTGGCTGGGAAGATAAAGTTACTACTATGAATATTTTTCTGAAAGTGACAAGTTTATCTTCCAAGTTTCTGCATAAAATGTTCCCAGAGGAAATCACTGGGGTGGGATGGGGGATGACTGTTGTTTGACCCTAAGAGAGCCTGCTACCCTGGTGAAGACAAGCCTTTCACCTCTTCAGCCTCTCTCCTGTCTGTCTGCCCAGAGAGCTCTGAAGGCACCGTCAGTTCCCAACCATCTTTTAAAACCAAAACAGGACAAAGTTTTATCTATAAGAAAGAGAAATCTTCCCACTTTAAGACCTCCATTTCTTTCTTTTGCTTTTTTCTCTCCTGCTACCTGCCTTGCTCATAATTTTCTATAACATTTGGGATACTTGGCATGTTACTTTATATTGTGTTTCTTCAGGAAATAGGCAAAGACACAATAGCCACTTAACTACGTGGGGAGGTCTTACTCTATGTCAATAAAAACGGCACATGTCTTAATCCATGCAGGCTGCTGTTAATGTAACAAAATACCATAAGCTAGGTGGGCTGGCTCGGCGCCTGTGGCTCAACGGGCTGGGGCGCCAGCCACGTACACCTGAGCTGGCGGGTTCGAGTCCAGCCCAGGCCCACCAAGCAACAATGACGGCTGCAACCAAAAAATGGCCAGGCGTTGTGGCGAGCGCCTGTAGTCCCAGCTGCTTGGGAGGTGGAGGCAGGAGACTCGCTTGAGTCCAGGAATTGGAGGTTGCTGTGAGCTGTGATGTCATAGTACTCTATCCAGGGTGACAGCTTGAGACTCTGGCTCAAAAAAAAAAAAAAAAAAAACTCTTAGAAGTGATCAAGGAATACAGCAGCATCTCAAGATACAAAATCAATACTTACAAGTCAGTAGCTTTTATATACGCCAACAATAATCAAGCTGAAAAAAAAAAAAAGCTAGGTGGGCTGTAAATAACACATATTTATTTCTCACAGTTCTAGAGGCTGGGAGGTCCAAGATCAACACTGGCAGCCTTGGTGTCTGGTGAGGACATAGGTGGTGGCTTATTGCTGCATCTTTACATGGTGGAAGAAGAAAACAAGCTCCTTCCAGCCTCCTTTATGACACCAAACCCATTGAGGAGGGCTCTGTCCTCACAACCCAATCACCTTACAAAGGCCCTTACGTCATCACCTTGAGGGTTTTAACACGTGAATCTATTTTGTCAGGACACCAACACTCAGACTATAGGAGTGCATATACAAAACCATCAGGAAATACTTTATGAACTAAAATTGCTCCTATATCTTTATATCTTATATTTGAAATGTATCTATGTTTATATTTCATTTAGGCACTAACTAGTTGTGACACTGAAATTGTTTCCTTTGCCTTTCTCAAACTAAATGCCTTATTAGTAAAAAGAGATGACAGGGAGAGGGCAGAGGTATGGATTGGGAGAGGGGATTTTAAAGATGATTTTAAGGTATGCTGAAATTTTACACATGAGTATCTGTGATTTGTGGGAAAGATCCTCTAGGACAGCGGTTCTCAACCCGTGGGTTGCAACCCACAGGAACTGTATGAAAGGGCTGCAGCATTAGGAAGGTTGAGAACCACTGCTCTAGGACATCTATACAATAAAAAAGCTAAAAATCAACAGGTACTCTCTGTCCCCTCTGCACAACTCCAGAAAACCATGACTTGAGTTTGGTTCTGACCCTCAGACTCAGATGAGGGTCATATACAAAGAACTTCACCAAACGGCCCACTTTAACAATGCTGTTCCAGACCACTCTATCTAATTCCCACCACTAACCAGTCCCTGGCCCTGCACTCTGCCTTCTTTTTCATCATAGCATTATTTCATCATTTCATTATGACATTGTACCTTGCATTTGCTTCTTGTCTTTCTTTCTTCCTTTAGGATGTATGCTCCATGCACAAAGGACTTTTCTGTTTTCTTATCTGTCAGATTTATTCCCTATGCGGGCGACAATATCTGGCATATATCAAGTGCTCAAAATCTGTTGGTTGGGTGCGGTGACTCATGCTTGCAATCCTAGCACTCTGGGAGGCCTACGGGGGAGGATTGCTTAAGGTCAGGAGTTTGACACCAGCCTGAACAAGAGTGAGATCCTGTCTCTACCCCCACCTCCAAAAAAAAGAAAAAAGAAAAATTAGCCTGGGGGTGGTGGCTACTGGGGGAGGCTGAGACAGGAAAATTCCTTGAGCCCAGGAGTTTGAGATTGCAGTGAGCTATGATGATGCCACTGCATTCTAGCCTGGGTAACAGGGGGAGATTCTGACTCAAAAGAAAAAAAACAAGTCTGTTGAATGAATAAATGATTTAAAATCCATAAAATCAAGCCTGTCAAAAGAAAGACTCAAATACATTATTTTTCTTTTTTAAAATCTAGGGCCTGCTAGGAAAGCTGTGCACTTTACTAAGCATTTTATAAGCATATCTGTCTTAATTTTCATTCTATCACACTAAGGCACATTTCTAAAATAAATACATCTGTGAAAAGGGCACAGGCAGTATACTGTAGAAAATGCCACTTTATCAGGAATCGAGTGCCAGAACTGTCACTGACTAGTTCACTTAAACAAGCCATGAATCCCCTACTCAGTTTCTGCATTTGTAGCATGGTGACAATGCTTGCCCCCACCGCAGGCCATCAGGAGAACAGACCAGTATAAAATACTTTCGTATGTTAGAAGTGACAGATGCATAATATAGGTGATGTGCTGGGGGCTCCTGTCAAGGGTTTCTGGAGAGATGTGCCCTAAACTGTTGGGTGATGGCAAGACAGCAGGGCACAGCTGTATAGTGGCCTCTCACACAGGCCCACAGCATTCCGGAACTGAGAGAGCCCAAAGAAAGGCTCCCTCCTCGCCAAGGGGATGGCCAGGTCCACTTGAAACTACCCTCCACTCTGCTCCCTTCTGTCAGGAGCACAAGTACTCTGATAGGTATACAAGGCTCAGTGAGGGGTCGGGGGTGGGGCAGGCAGAGGCAGGAATCAGACATGGCCTTTTCAGAAGAAGTATGCTTCAACTGAGTCTTGAAAAATGGGCATGTGTTTGTCAAGAGCATCTCAAGTAAAGGGAAGCAGCAAAGCAATGGAGTGAAGCCACCTGGCCACCTAGAACCTTCCTCCCCGTGTCCACAGCGCATGCACCAGGGGTGTAGCAAGGGCAGAGGCGAAGCAGAAGAGCTGCAGAAGCCAGACAAAGGACTTTATTATATGGCACACCAAGGAGTTTGGACTTGATTTAGCAACAAAGGAAGTGATGGAGATTTGTCTGTTAGAAAGATTACTGTCCTGCAGTGTAGGCAAAAAATATTTGGGGGATAGGGGCTACAACATGAGCAAAGCCACAAAAGTATCAGTTACAGGACAATCAGTAGTGGACCTGCAGGACTCTGGGCAGTCTAGTGGCTGTAAAGGAAGAGTGGTGATGGGAGGAGCCTCAGGATACAGCCTCCAGACAAACTGGTTACTAACTCCAAAAGCAGGAATGTAGGGCAAATGTGGCAATGAAAGCTCAGAATGAGTTCTATGGTTCTTCAGGTATATAATTGGGTAAATAATACTGCAATTGGCCAAAATATGGAATCTAAAGGTGAATAGCAAGTTTTGAGGAAAAGTGTCTTCAGTCTACTAACTCCTTGCCCTCATTTGTTCTGTGGCGTAGGTAGCATGAATATCATTCTCCCCGTGTTACGCTGAATGGGGCAACGTATTTGCTGTCATCTGCAACAGTTTGGGGAAAGTTACTATATACCAGGCTCAAAAGCAGTTAAACAAGAGAGAGAAACTCCTTGTTTTCACAAAACTTATACTCTGGTGGGGATGGGGTGGGGGGCAGAACATAACAAAGCAAGCAAATAATAAACCAAGGTAGGGGCTCAGCACCTGTGGCTCAAGCGGCTAAGGCGCCAGCCACATACACCTGAGCTGGCAGGTTCGAATCCAGCCTGGGCCCGCCAAACAACAATGACGGCTGCAACCAAAAAATGGCCAGGCGTTGTGGCAGGCACCTGTAGTCCCAGCTACTTGGGAGGTGGAAGCAGGAGACTCACTTGAGCCCAGGAATTATTGGAGGTTGCTGTGAGCTGTGATGCCACAGCACTTATCCAGGGTGACAGCTTGAGGCTCTGTCTCAAAAAAATAAAATAAAATAAAAATCAACGAAGGTAGGAAAGACTATGATGCGGCCATGGGTAGAGGGGTGTGCGTGAATATCTAAGTATTCAGTATCTCTGAGCTCACACTTGAGCTGACCATTAAGGAGAAGTAGTAGTCATGGAATTTCATTAGGGAAGAGCCCTCCAGGCAGAGGGAAGAGCAACTGAGAAGACCCTGGGGTAGGAAGGAGCTTAGTCTGTTAGGCAGAGAAATTCCAAATCTCTAGGGCAACTGCTGAGCAGAAGTCCAGGTTACAAGAGTATTCCTGGGAGGATGAAGCTGAGAGGTTCTAGCACCTTAGGGCCTCCCTGGCAGAGCATAAACTTCTGGGGAATAGCCTAGGAACCAGACCACCAGGCACAACAACACTGTACCTCTCAGAAACAGCATTACGAATGAAGGAAATCAAAATATTTCACCCCCAAACAGACTTCTCTGACATTACTTTGAGATGGCTGTTGAGAGGGCTTGCAAACAAACACACAGCTGCAAAGCCATCTTTTTCCAAGGAGATTTGCATCTATAGAGAAAATCTGCATTGATACAAAGGCTTTCTCTGAGGCCCTCCCTGGTTTGGAGCTAGGAAAGATTAAATGAGAGTCTGACGCCTCTAAAGTTTTGGGGAAAAAAAAAAAAAAACATTCCCAGACTGTTCTCCGAGGCCTGTTACCAGTGAGGTTTCATATAACAAGACCACCTGTACTAGCCGGTCTCCTTTCTCCTCCCTCCCATAACCTGTCTTGCCATTACCACCCGATTTACCACCATATCCTGTTCATGGCCAGGTTCCACCCTCTATTCTTTATGTAACCTCAAGATGGTATGAAAGCATTAACCATCTGGCCATTTCTCTAAGTGTTTTTTTTACATTTTGTATGACTCTCATGCACACGTGTGCAAACGATAAAATCTGTAAGCTTTTTTTTTCCTGTTAAGCTATGTATTATCGGTTTATTTTATACATTCAAATTCTCAGAATTTTATGTAAACTTCCTTACATAATCCACAAATACTTTTGGAAGACAAGTCATTACTCAGTGAAGACTGCCTATTTTGGCATTGAAAAAGAGCCAGGAACAAACTCATTTAGTTGTGCCTAGAGAAATGAACTTAAAAATCTTCAGATGAACAGAATTCACAATTCATCTTGCATTTATCCACTCAGAGCAAGAACCGACCCGCACTGCAATGGCTGATGCTCTGCCCTGAGGCTTCGCCATGCCAGTCCATTGGAAGCTGCCTGGAAGCAGAGCCTTCCCTGCAATCCTCCAAGGCGCTCACACAGGGATTAGAGAGGCAGCAGTAAGCCACAGGCTCCCCCAGTGCTCAGCAGGTCAGGGCAAGGAGAAATGGTACCCCCTGCCAGGCTGGGTTTCTCTCCATGCAAAACTGAAAGCCACAGAGGGCTTGGACCTTGGGGTTGCCCAGTGGCCCTGCGAGAGGCCATCCTAGGAAAGTGGTTCAGCCAGCCCTCTGGAACACACTGCCCATGCCGCCTCCCATCCTGTGGTCATTTTTCCACTACTGCTTTAAGCGCTACCAATTATTTTGCCAAGTCTTCCTCCATTCAGCCATATGGATTCAACTTCCAGTTGCCAGGGGTGATGTAGCTCAGCCCTCTGACCCTCTCTGAAGAGATCCTATTTTTACCGCCCCCTTCCTCTGATGCATCTGCCTGATATCCACACAATACCGGTACTTAAAGTTTGTCGGCATAGCCCAAATAAACTAAAAGAATTAAATTATTCCTGAATTATGTAGCCCTTTTCAGAGTATCACTGAGAAGTTATATATTAGATTCACTTATTTTAAAGGTGGCTCCAAACATTATGAAATACCTCCTTTTGGAATGGGCTGGGAACTTCTGGCACATTCTGGTCCCTGCCTAGGGGCAGACTCATCCCCTGTCGGAGCTCATTTCAAACCACACTCCTCCTCCCACTACTTCAGTCCTCCATCCAACTTTTTGTTCCTAAAGTCACCATTCGGCCTCAGGCCAGAAGACATTTGCATATGCTTTTACAGAAGCTTCTTGTTTCGTTTCTAACAACTTTCTTTCACAAAGGCAATTTTTCATTCCCTCTCAGTGATTGATTCACCTGTCTCCCCCAGTAAGGTCCCAGACCTCCAACAGGGCAGGGATCATGAACGTTTTTGCTTACTGTTGTTGCATCCCCAGAACCCAGCATAGTGCCTGGCACAAGATAGGTGCTTAATAAATAGATGCTGAAAAAAAATACTACAAAATATATTACATGATCATAACTTTCAGCTTCTAAGCATACATCTGTCTAAAAACATTCAAGTCAAGGCTGGGGAAGGTTAGGGCTTAGCTATTCTGTTGTTTTTTTTTTTTTTTTTGAGACAGAGCCTCAAGCTGTCACCCTGGATAGAGTACCGTTGCATCACAGCTCACAGCAACCTCCAATTCCTGGGCTCAAGCGAGTTTCCTACCTCTACCTCCCAAGTAGCTGGGACTACAGGCGCCCACCACAACACCTGGCCATTTTTTGGTTGCAGCTGTCATTGTTGTTTGGCGGGCCCAGGCTGGACTCAAACCCGCCAGCTCAGGTGTAGTGGCTGGCACCTTAGCCCATTGAGCCACAGGTGCCGAGCCAGCTATTCTGTTTTTGATCAAAAGATAATAGAAAAAGTTTTGCGGTTATTTGCCTGATAAATTGATTTTGGAGACCATTCTAAAAGGTTTGATTAACAAGAAGTTAATAATGTCACTTGGGTATATATGGAGATAACCAATTTTAAAACATCTTTTTTTTCTTTTTTAAATTGGACAAGAGTTGATTTTTGGAAAGGCCTACCCAGGTTAAGCCAAAAACAAAAACTACCACTTGCTTTATCAGGTAGTGTTTAAGCACTTCAGATACTTTTCCCCCCAGTTAATCCTCATATTTGACTACTACTGCAGATAAGAAAATTGAGAAAGAGGCCATGGTTGCATACTAAGTGGTAGAGCCAGAAATGGTATCCATGTCTGTTTGACTTCCTAAGCCATGTTTTCAACCTAAGCTATGTTTTAAAGCTAGGAAATAAATGCTGACCTTGAGTAGTAATGTGTTGCTCTCTGCCACTCAAGACACCCCACCTCCCTTACAGGACACAGTGGAACACAGCAGTCTGCCCACCATGTGGGGCAAACGCCTGAGTATTTAAAACAGGATTTGGAGGCCAATGACATGGCAGCAGAGAAAGTAGACAATTAAGGAAAAGGACTAAGGAAGACTGTAAAGTAACATTTACTGAAAGCTTGTTTTATATAAGATACTGTATTAGATACTTTATCATAGAATACTTCTCTTAATCCTAAAAATCTATGAGATAATTATTAGTCAAGAAAAAAAGAGGTTTAGGGCGGTGCCTGTGGCTCATTCAGTAGGGCGCCGGTCCCATATACTGAGGGTGGCAGGTTCAAACCCGGCCTCAGCCAAACTGCAAAACAGAAAAATAGCTGGGCGTTGTGGCGGGCGCCTGTAGTCCCAGCTACTCAGGAGGCTGAGGCAAGAGAATCGCCTAAGCCCAGGAGATGGAGGTTGCTGTGAGCTGTGTGACGCCACGACACTCTACTGAGGGTGATAAAGTGAGACTCTGTCTCTACAAAAAAAAAAAAAAATACAAAATAGAGGTTTAGAATAGTCATATACTTACATACCCCCAAGTTAATTTTCTCCTTTTTCCCTAAGGATATGAAACACCCTTTCCCCCTTTTCTTAGTTGTGAATCAGACTGTCTGGAATAAGAACAATTTCTCAGAATCTAGTCCAGCGAGGTAAGGTTTTATCACTAAGTTCTGGGCAATGAGAAGTAACCCGAAGTATATGATAGTACCCAGGAAATTCCTTAGAAGACCCTGGGCTCTCACCTTTACCTTCCTCCTTTTTTCCCTCCTTTCCATTACTTGTAACTTCCTTTTTTCCCTCCTTTCCACTACTTGTAACTTGGATATTGTGACTAAAGCGCCATCTTGGATCATGTGATCAAGGGCCTCATTTTATGCATGGTAGATCCAAAACATAGTATCAGCCTTGTTCTCATAAACTGTAGATGACACCAGCCCTAGATTGTCTCTCTCTAAATTACTTTTTAATGTGAAAAATAAACAAACATCTCTTTGATTAAGCCATTGTTCTTTGCAGTCTCTGTACAAGTGCTAGCTAATCTTAATTAATCCAGCAAGTCACAAAAAGCAATCGTATAATTTAAGCCCAGGCCTATCATTCTACAAAGCTCATGCTCTTAGATAAAATCCTGAAGAACATTTGCTCATAATTTGGAATAGATTTTGAAACCAAAAAAAAAAAAGGCATTTCAAAATGCTAAAAATGAATTTGACAGAAGGAAGGTTCAAAATGCTCTCAAATCTGCAAACCTAAGAAAGAATCAAAAAGATAACCGCCAGTTTAGAATCTGGTCTTCAACAGGGATGGGCAGAGGAAGATTTCAGCACCTGCATCTTTTCTAGAGACAGAACAGAAATGGAAGCTGTGCTCGGACAGCTTTTGTGGAAAAAAACTGTGTGTGTGTGGAAGAGTGGGCAATGCAGAATGAAGCCACGGGAATGGCCATCAGGATGACACAGACAAAAAGAAAAGAATTTAAAGGGACTCTGAAATCAAAGAAGCAGTAGATGACATTCAAATATACATAGCCTGAAAAGAAACAAGCAGAATCACATGACCCATATCGAAAACAGCATAAAAGTCAAGAAGACAAAAAGGAAAGGTCAAGGTTGAAGTCCTGACAACTCATTTTTATTCATTTCCTTTTATTCGGGTTCATAGCAGCACTGAAGGAGTAAATTTAAATTGTGTTGCAATTGAGTAGAATCCTAAATGAAGGCAAGTCACAGAACAGGGAGTTTATTATTACCCTTTGTTTAATTTCCAAATGAACAACAGTGATAAGAACTTAGGAGAGAGACAAGAGATTGCAGTTAGGCCTAAATTTACTTAAGATCAATCTTAATGGTCTGAAAAAGAAAAATAGGTTATTATGCTGCTAAAGGCATTATTTTAAACACCATAGAAGATAAGTCATAATAAAGGCATGTAGGTAGTTTAGAAAATACAAAGGGGAAATAAAATGAAAGTAGGCAACAGCAACAGAGGGAAAAGGCAGCTACATGAAAACAGACATGAAACAAATTAGAAGGCATTTTACTATAGTTAAATAAAATCTCCATTGTAAGCGGGCCTCCCAAACTCCTTCTGAGTGGTCACAGTTCTAAACTGTTTGCTGGTGCGTCCAGTACTCTGGGAGTGAGGACAGCAGTGAGGTGGACATGCTATGTGCATGGCTATACAAAATCATTCCAGCAAACGTGGAGGAATATGATTGAATCAGAATGCATTAGTTTCTGATAATGTCAGAGTATGGTAGAAGGATGCTGGAAAGAAAAATAGAAATAAATTTAGAAAATTCAACTTCAGAGACATTAAATGGAAATCAGGGATTGGATTATACAAGCCATTTTTGTATGGGTAGTAAAAGAAAAAACCAAAAAGGAACATAAAACACTCAGATATTACTGAAGTGATTTGAAAACTAAAGAAACTAAAGAAAAAAAAATTATAAATGAAGCTGGCTAAAGCAAGAAAACAAAATGAAACAAAATAAAAAAAACCTGACAAACTTCAGACCAGTGCATGAAAATACACATATTACTCTATAAAAAAACTTGGAGGACCTGGTAGGATTATAGATTAAGGTGCCTTTTTATTTTAATGAATGTTAGTGTTTTCATTCTGAAAATTCTAAAAATTGAAAGAGCAATCGAGAATGGTGATCAGTGGTAGGAAACAGCTTAAAAAAGCAAATCTCAACTTGTCAAATGAAGTCACTCAAAATGTGAAAATATTCATGTTAGGCTGAACAAGTTGGAAGATCTTTCAAAGAACAGTAAACTTAATTCTAATATGTACATTTAAAAAAATTTTGTGTACTAAAAATTTTGTAACTGTACAATTGAGGATAACTTTGCCCCCATTCTCTACCTGAATAAAGAGCTCTGTACTTAGTTTAGCAAAATATCTGCTGTGTTAGGTCTTATAATTTTAAATCGCACAGGCCCAATTACAAGGAGTTTGGCTATCATTTTATATTCTCTTCATCAAGGTGCGGATTAACAAGTCAGGGTCAAAAAAAGTCACCTAGGCACTCAGCTCAAAGAAGGTTTTGGGTTGTTAGGGAGATATAACCTGTACACGTGGCAGGGTCCTGGTATTAAGTAATTATACTGCAATTTGACTTCTTTTCCATGCTCAGTCCTCCTCTTAGGAGGAGTTTGATAAAGATACATGCTAATTATCCTCTTCTTAGCATACACACAACAAACTGATTATTTTAATTTCGTTACATGTTTACCATTTACAATTTTCATGCCAGTATTTTTTACAGTGGAATTTTTTTAAGTGTTTAGGCAAGGAGAATTTATTCAAGGAAGTTAACACACTAGTCTTGTTTTTAAATTTGGGTTTGTCCTTTGAGGGGTAGTCCTTCCAACCACAAAGAAAAGTCTTCCACAAATGTCATCTGACCGAAAGCAACCTATGTCTTGGTGTCACTATGGACTTTGGGAAGTCAGTTGAGGATACAGATTAACGAGCCAACACAAAGCCTGCTCCCTTCTGACCTCTCGGCACCTGCTTGCTCAACTGCAGCCTAGGAGAAGGAAACTCTTTGGTCTCCTCTTTAAATGGGGCACTGGTTGTCCCCTTCTCTTTCAAACACATCAACGCCCAATACTGCCACCAAATTGCAAGCGAACGAGTATCCAAGAGTAGCATACATTTTCCTGGAAAGCTTCTCAACAAGCTCCAGGGCAGGGGGCAAAGGAGAGCAAACAAACCAAGACACCCTCCGGGGAGTTCCGCTCACCTGCAGCGCGCCTCCAGCCAGGGAAATCACAGCCTTTCTCGCGCCCCACCCCGAGGACTGACCCTGCGGGCAGCGCCCAGACCGCTGGGGTGGACAGGGACGCACTCCTCTTGCCCCCAATGACCACAGCACACAAGAGGGGTCTTCTCAGTGGCACCGCTCCCTCTCTCCCGCGGACGACAGAGAGCCGCGAAGCCGCCACTCATCCCGCAGCCGCTCCACCGCCCTGCAGCCCAGTTCGCAGGTGAGGCGTGGACAGGTAACCGCACCTGCTCCGCCAACCCCACCTGCTGCGTCCCCTCACTCAGTCCTCCTCCAGCTCCTCCACCTCGATCGGCTCGGCTCCTCCTCCAGTCGGGGTGTCGCGCTCCGACCTACCCGCGCGACTCCGGCGCTGGGCGTGGGCGCTCCCCGCGGCGTGCTCCCGCGCCACTCCGGGCGCGCCGGCGGCGGCCCCGCGCCCGCACTTCCCGGGCTGCGGGCGGCCGCGGGCTCAGCGGGAAGCCCCGGCGCTGCCCGGCTCGCCGCCTCCGACCGGCTCCATTGTGACGCGGCGCGTTCCGCTGGCCAATGGGCGCGCGGCGGCGCGAACCGCTGACTAAGTCCGCGGGCGGAGGGGGCGGGGCCAGGGACGGAGGGGGCGGTGCTAGCAGTGGCCGAGGAGGAGGAGGAGGAGGAAGAGGAGGCACAGGCTGAGGCCGCGGCGGTAGCTGCTCCTGCAGTGAATTTTTCAGCTTCCTGGGCCCGAGTGTTTACCCAGCTTGGGGACTGCGGGAGCCGGTGACTCACCTCTCGCTGCTGGAAAACAAAGCGCAGCTGCCATGTCCTCGCGCCGGCCATGTGGCCGCCCCGGCCCCCTGGTTCAGCTTCGGGTCGGCAGGCAGCAGCGCGCGGCCACACATCCTGCGGGGGAGCTGGAGAGAACCTGGGCTGGGTTCCAGAAACCAGAAGGAGAGGGGCGCAGGGTTGCCGCGCGAGCGCGCCACGCGGGTGACCTCGGCGGTACGCCGCGTGGGGGCCCCCGCCTTCTCACGTGTGCGCCCCTGAGTAACTTCCACTGCGCGTGTTGGGCCGGGAGGGGAGGAACCTACCTTCTTACCGTGCACACTGGAGGCCCTTTACCTTTCGTTACCCTGCTTGCTTAGAAGGGTTGCAGGGCCCAGCCCCGGCGTGGAGGGTTTACAGTTGTACTAGGTACCAACTAAGCGGCTTAAGTTAGATTCTGGGCCTCCAGTAGCATCCGCTTCCCTCTGATGTCCTTATCCTCAGGATGGGGAGGGGACCGCGGGGGGAGAAGCTGCCCCTGTAACATAACCTGTGTTTTATTGCTAATCAACTCCAAGTCCACCCCATCTACTCCCGTGCTTCCCTCCCAAGTGGCCCTGCATTTGGAGACCAATAATAGTCCTTACAAAACAAAAAATTAATCCAAATCCGAGAACTTGGGAGACGTAAGTATGTTTATCATCGTCATCCATTTCCCACTCTCACCCTCGCTCCAGTTTTAACTCAGTCGCTGCCCTGGCCTTTATGCCCAGCGCCATGATTCAATTAGGCAGGATTTATATCTTGTAGTTGCTATGACGATCACATCTCCATTAAAGAAAGAAAAACAACTTTGTACAGGCACCTCCCAAAGGAATAAAATGAAGACTGTAACAGACTCGGCATTTGGGGTATCGGATCGATCTGTGTAAATGGGAAAATGGACTGCTGAGTTGTATGAGACGGAATTGTGTTTCACAGAGACTGTTCAGATCAGGATTACAATTTGAATCGCCCTGAAAGGGAATTAAAAGGCTGTCTTTGTGTCTCTGCTCTGTTCTTTCCTTGTCCACTCAGACCATTCTGAGATGGCAGCTGTCTTCTTCCTGAGTCTTGGAGGAAAAGCTGAAAGAGCATTCCTTCATTGGTCATTCAACAAGTTTTTGTGAGTTTATGTAGTGTGACACAATGTGCACAAACTTAAATAGTCTAATTTAGCTTTGAGTTTGGTCCTCAAACCATTTGCCACCCGGAGAGTGAGAGAAAGAAATTATACAATAGTGAGAAAAGGAAAAAAGCCAGTGCTATAGGAAACACAGATTATAAAGTCATGACATTAAACTTGAAAATATCCCATTTTGCATCCGTATTTTTGAATGTTTGGATAATACATCTGTCACAGTATTACTAGCTGTGTGACTAAGTAGTGAACTTCTTTAGAGTCTGTCTATTCATCTGTAAAATAGGGATTCATGATTAGACAATTGGTTAAGATTATAACTCCAGTGATGATATGAATAAAAAAGTGACTTCCATGCTTAGTAACCCAAGTTACCATTAGCCGGAAGTTAGAGTCATCAAGTTCATTCAAACTGTATTAGTTTGGGGTAAATCTCAGGTAGCTTGAAAATGTGCTTGTCATTCCTTTTTTCTAATACTTGTTAATGCAATTACCCTCTGTGGTAGCAAGATTTACCTGACACTGGAGAGAGAAGAGTTCTAAATTTGAGATATTGCATCCAGGAATCTCCTGTCTGTAATGAGCATCAAATATGTGTTTCTCTCATTCTTCCTTCTACGACATGTCATATAAATTCCTGCTTGGATTACAGTGAAGAGAAAGATGAATAACCTCAAATGCTTTCTTGACGATTTTTTAAAATACTACATAGATGGGGGGTGGCGCCTGTGGCTCAAGAAGTAGGGCACTGGCCCCATATGCCGAGGGTGGCGGGTTCAAACCCAGCCCTGGCCAAAAAAAAGAAAAAAAAATACTATGTAGATGGTATATTTCCATAAAGACAGAGTATTTAGTGACTAGAAATTTTTGACACTCCGGCGTGGGCCTTGAAATAAATATATTCTCAAAAAACAAAAAACTGAGTTTTTATACCTGTGCCAAATTTTTCATTTATTTTTCATTTATTTTACATCATAATCTCTTTGAAAACAAGACCCATAGAGTCTTGGAATATGCTTAGTGCTTATAGGAATATCTGAAATTTTCTAAGGGGGTAGGGACTGTGGCCGTGCCTATAATCCTAGCACTCTTGGAGGCCTAGGTGGGAGGATTGCTTGAGCTTAGGAGTTTGAGACCATCCTGAACAAGAGCAATACCCCATCTCTACTAAAAAAAAAAGAAAAGAAAGAAAGAAAAAGAAAAAACTAGCCACACATGGTATGTGCCTATAGTACCAGCTAGTCAGGAGGCTAAGGCAGGAGGATGGCTTGAGCCCAGGAGTTTGAGGTTGCAGTTAGCTATGATCACACCACTGTTCTCTACTTGGGTCAACAGAGCAAGACTCTGTCTCAAAAAAAAGAAATTCCATCATGTATATCAATTGCTGTCTAGCAGTGTGCTATATACATCATGGGCCTTACCAAAGAATTGTAAAACTTGGTCCCTGAGCAGAATCCTACACTTTAGGTGAACACAGAAAACAATCCTAAACAATTTATGCTCAAATGAAGAGAAAATAGAACAACGTGGGTGGAAGGAGGATGAGTTCTTATGAAGAACTTAAACTAAGTTTTGAAGCTGGAGCAGGATTTAGAAGATACATCCTGCACTACTACCTTATCTGCCCCAGACTTTGTCTTAAAATAATCAATACACCAGCAGGGTTCTTTCTGGCAAGCTGATAATCTAGAGAAGAAGCCAAAGTAAAAACACTTTGTTTCTACATCTCACAAATAGGTGGGAGTAGGGTCTTTATATTCATATGACAGAGGGGATGAGAATGAACAGCAAATGTAGCCAGTTCCTCCAGGCAGGGACAGAAGCAAAGTCATAAAGAATAAAAAGAAAACAATTGTAACCATTTGGTTACTGATGACTGAATTATATGAGCCATATGAAGTAGTCACCTAACTCCTGTGTTTGGTACTCTTTTTCTGGGTTGATTGCTTGAAAGAAAAAAGGAAAAAGAAAATCTCTGAATGACATTAACATTAAGCTATGCCCCATGTGGTTGCTTTGATAAGAGTTTAGTTTTCTCTTGGTCTTGAAAAAATCTTCATGATTAATAGAAGACAGAATATTATCCAACGTTAGCAGTTCTTTTCCAATTCAGTATTTGAAAAATTCTTGATAATGAAAAATCCTCTATTTCTTTAAATTAATTAAACATCAAATGTCTACAACATATAAAAGAAAGCCCTGGAGATCTGACAGAGGCGAGGGAGAACACCAAGATAAATGTAATTCCTTTTATTAAAGATGTTATACCCTGTCACAGAAAGGTATATCCAGGGAGCATGAAGCCTCCTACAGGAGAGGTGAGGCAGGTGAATGAGCATTTGTCGTTGCCCCTACGGCTCTGGTCTCGATCGCAGCAGGAAGGAACCAGGCAAGACGCGGATTAGAAGTACAAGCTTGTAGGAGGCGGGCTAACCTTGATTGCAGGGTAGCCTCGAGCAACCTCCGCAGCAGCCTTTTATTGAGACAGCTCAAGACAGGTGAGGGGAATATTAGACAATGACTACGTGCCCAAGGCTCGCCATGGGCTTGGGTTCTCTCTCCGCAAGGGGCACCTGTGGACAAATTGGCCGAGGGCCCCTTCCCCCCCAGCTGCAAATCATCTTGCTCAGAGGTCGTGTGGCTCTTGGCGTCCTCTACAAGCATTGTAGTGAGAAGCATGCATACTGGATGTGAATCTAAGGAAATTTAGCTAGCTTCAGAGTTCTAAGTTGGAATGTTACTGTATTGGTACATGTAACTTTTAAATCTTGCTTCAACCTAATGGTTCAAGTTTGTTCTAATGAAGCATCAGATCAGAGGAAAAGAACAAAAGTGAATGAGTGAAAGCTGGTCATAATTTTTGGGGGGGGGGACAGAACCTCAAGCTGTCACCCCTGGATAGAGTGCTGGGGCATCACAGCTCACAGCAACCTCCAATTCCTGGGCTCAAGCGAGTCTCTTGCCTCCACCTCCCAAGTAGCTGGGACTACAGGCGCGCCACAACGCCCGGCCATTTTTTGGTTGCAGCTGTCATCGTTGTTTGGCGGGTCTGGGCTGAATTCGAACCCGCCAGTTCAGGTGTACGTGGCTGGCGCCTTAGCCCGTTGAGCCACAGGCGCCGAGCCAGCTGCTCATAATTTTGTTCTTGTTTTTGTTTTGAGACAGAGCCTCATTCTGTCACCCTTTAGTTGAATGCTGTGGCATCATCATAGCTGGGCTCAAGAGATCCTCGTGCCTCACCTTCCTAGGCAGCTGGGGTTACAGACACCTACCACAACAACCAGGTATTTTTTTAGTAGAGACAGGATCTTGCTCTTACTCTGGCTAGTATTGAACTCCCGAGCTCAAGCGATCCAACCATCTCTGCCTCCCAGAGTGCTAGGGTTACAGGCGTGAGCCACTGTACCTGGCCCATAATTTTACATCTCAAGTTTGCCAGAATTCCCCTGGTTCAGCCATGTGTGATTGAGCATGTTGTCACTGATCAAGGATTTTCATTATTTATTTCTGGTCAAATAGTTCACCATTTTTAGTTTTTTGACCCTTTTAGTCTCCTGGTTGCAGAGATTTAAGAGAATGACCACTGAGAATGAGCTCAGTGGTGAAGATTCCGAGGACAGGCTGAGTTAGATATTGCCTGAGTGTTTGGAATAACGTAGCTTGACCTAGAAACCGAATTGCACTTGTGCAAGGCCAGCTGAGCACTTCTGTTTAAGTCAATTCCTTATCATGGTCACAGTCTGCGATAGTCACAACTTTCTGTTCTCAACACCCCCTCTGCCTTAACTATATAGTGCCTTTTCCTTTTCAGACACATTCTTTGAAGGTGACCTTGGAGCCACTTCTCCTAGTAAAACACCAATTCCTGCAGCAGGATGCCTGACATCCTTAGTTGATCTGTCTTCCGGGAAGTTGTCCAAAAATTTCTTTGAAAATTTCTCATGCATCCCATTTAAAGAAAGAATAGATGCTGTCATCTGGGTCACATATGGGAATGTTCCATAGAGAAGCCAGGAGGGTATTGACTCTTATCCTTTTTCTATCATAAAAAGTGACTTCTAAGAAAATATTGGCCAAAATGCCAGGCTGAAAGTTCACAATTAAAGTAAAACTGGTGTTCCTCTGGTCTTAAAGTTGCGCCTAAAGATGATTTTTGCTAGTGACTGGGGAACTGGTGGGGATCCCCAGGAAGATTCAGTCTGTGTTCCTGACCCTGCTGCAGCCTGGGTAAGAGGTTTCCTGGTGCTGTTACAGGGCTAGGTTCTGAGGTTCCTCATAGTGGACTTCCATTTCTTGGGTTTGGAATAACCCAGGTCTAACACCACCCAGACCTTAATCCCCACCTTTTTTTCTCAGCAGCTATTTCCCTGCCCTCCACGTTGGCCTAATATAAGGCCATCTATTTGTTAATTATAATAGACATTGAATACTAGACTTCATTCTCAATTAAACTGAGCATAGCAGCTAGTATATCTCTGTGGTTTATTAAAATTTTGAAAAAAAAATAAAAGTGAGTGGTACAAGATCAGTCCTCAGAATATTTTAGAGGTCAAGAATAAAGCAATGAGTGTTAGAAAGAGCACTATGCGTGGAATCTTCTCCTGGGTTCTACTAGTGGCTCTTCTGACCATAAGATCAGGGGCAAACCACTAACAGCCTAGGTGAAAATCCCTCTTTTCTGATATCTTTCCTCTGCCTGTCCTGGACCGTCTGAGAAGATGGATATAGTCTACATTGCGGTGTCTCAGACCTCATTTAATTTCATTCATTTATTTGTCATAGAATGAAATTTTATTCTGTGCCTCATATGTGCAAAATAATCTAGGGGTTTCTGGGGATACGTGAGTCGCCTCATGCAGCCTACAGTCTCTCAGTTTCTTCCAGAGAGTGTGAGGGTTGGGCACAATGAATCAATAAGGAATATAACAAATCAAACATCAATTCTGTTTCCTAACACCACCTTCATTGGGCTTGTCCCTGAATCCTTCCAATTACCTGCTTATTCATCTACTAACGAGTTTATGTTCTTCTTTACGTCCCATTTATTTTCTTCATCAATTTTTTTTTTTTTTTTTGCAGTTTTTGGCCAGGGGCCAGGTTTGAACCCATCACCTCTGGTATATGGGGCCAGTGCCCTACTCACTGAGCCACAGGCACTACCCCAAAGTTTTGTTTTTGGAGTATATAAGGAAAGTAGGACACTTGCTCTCAAGAAATGTAATTTTTTTAACTTAAAAAGAGACAAATATGTAGCCAAATATGTGAACAGATATTTACATGGCTTGAATCTTTCAACTCCGATGTGCTTTCTGACAGCTGAATGTAACCTGGTTACCTTATGAGAAAGGGTAGTAAAATATTAAAATATTCCTTACCTTGTTTCAAAATTGAGGGAAAAAGGTAGTTGGGTCTTACATTGATGAGAGAGAAAGTTGGTTAAAGTAGGGAAATATTTTAGAGAAATTACCACCTAATCAGTAAATTAAGGAACTTAGGCTTTCACAGGAAGTATGTTGTTTTAGTGAGTAGAACAGATTTCAGTGACTGACAAAGACCTCGGTGTAGCTGGGGAAATTACAGATAGCTTGCTAACAGGAAAAGAAAAGGGGAGGTTATACTGAAGGATGAAAACAGATGTGTAGGTGATGGCAATTTTACTATTATTTCATTTTCATCTTTGAGTGAACTCCATTATCAGAATTTTTGGATTTACTTTATATATCAGTTCAATAAGCAGACATAATATTTTGCTATTTAGGATCCCCAAGGACAAGAGGGTTGTATGCCTTATGACAAAATACAATCACAAAGCAAATAATTTGTATTTACAAACTCCTTTATAGTTCATAGAAATCACTCAAATAGTATAGTCATTTCTAAACAATATGCTCTTCCCTGAATGTTTTATATACCTAAGAAGTGATATATTCTTTTCTAACATATGCATAAATTATTTATTGCAGCATGATTTATAATCAAAAAATATTGGAAAAGTACTAAATACCCAAACATAGGAGATTGGTTGAATAATGATACATATGCTCAGTACAGTACTCTGTAGGTATAAGGAAAAAAACAAGGATTATGTACGTGAACTGACATGGAAAGTTTCTCGGGATATATTGATAGGCAGAGAGATGCAACTTAAACAACTGACATCCATCTCAGTGCAGCTTTTTGTCCTAATTCAATACATCAAGAAGCGATGAAATCTATTAGCAGTCTCTAGGCCTGCTGAGTCACTCTGTTAAACCTCATGCACCTCAGGCATCACTCAGGGGCCCTGCAGGATGACAGACGATGACTGCGTAACTGCAGAGCCCTCACATCCTCTGGAGGAAAGCTGTGGGACTGTGTGTGTCAGGAGGGCAGGGGTTGCATTCATCACATGGACTAGTGTGTATCCAACAACTGGTTCAGTGTTTTGCAACTAGTAGGCATGGAATAAATGTTTTGTGAATGATGAAGGAATGAATGAAATGAAATGAGGTCCGAGACTCTGAAATATGCATCTTATCTTAGATATTCCAGAGTCATTTCAGGCTTTCACTCGCATATCCATCCACTTTAGGTCTCACAGTTTAACCCATTTTTACTTGATCGAAGTACTGATTCTGATCGAAGAATCAGCATTCTTTGATCAAGTAAAAATTGGAGTTTGGAGATGGGAAAGAGTCTAAGGGGCTATTAGGGATGAAAAGGGAATGATATATAAGTAGCAGCATTTGCCAAAATTAGCTAAAATACTATTCATCATAAAATTACTTATATTTGTCATGGTGTTGGATGGCTTTAGTTCCTTCATCTGGTAGCATCCACACCCACATTGACATTGGATCATGCCTTCCAACTTGGGTGTTTTGTGACTTTGAAGTGTCATATTATTTTGAGATTTCCTTGATATTTCTTGACCATAGAATTGTATTTGGAAATTCTGGAGTTAAACAGGGTGATTAACATTAAATAACAGACCAATATAAAGACATGCATCAGAAAATCATGACTATCTTTAGAAATAGCTACCTAAACAGAGCATGGATTGTGGAGTGAGACTACCTGGATTCAAATCTTGGCATTACCATTAGGAGCTGTTTGACCTTTGTGGAATTAATTTCTCTATGCCTTACTTTTTTACTTGAGGAATGGGTTGTGATGTGGATTGAACAAATAATGTGGATAGGACAATATCAGACATATAGTAAGTCTCATAATGATCAATAAAGTCAGAAGTCATCATGTCAGTTACCCTCTCTGTGTTTCAAATTTTCACCCATAAAACAAGAGGATTTTAATAGATTATCTCTAAGGCCCTTGTCTAGGTCCATATGTGTTGCTACAAAGGAATATCTGAGGTTAGGTAATTTATAAGTAAGTTTATTTAGCTCACAGTCCCACAGACTGTACAAGAAGCATGGTACAGAAATCAGCTCAACCTCTGCTGAGAGCCTCAGGATACTGCTACTCATGGCAGAAGGTGAAGGAGAGCTGGGGTGTGCAGAGATCACATGACAAGAGAGAAAGCAAGAAAGACGGGAGAGAGTTGCCAGGCTATTTTTTAATGACCAGAAATCACAGGAACTCATTCATTTCCTTACCCTCCCAGGAAGGCATCAATCTATTTATGAACTCTTAAGTGTACTGAAGGCTTGCAGCTTCCAGGGGAAGACTCGGACAATAAATTGCTATTGATGTCAGTCATGTCAACTCTTAGCATAACAACAGCTACACCCTTCCCCACCCACCCCACTCCCTGCCAGTTGGCTGTGCATTCCCATTAGGTACCACCTCCAATACTGGGGGTCGAGTTTCAACAAGAGGCTTAGAGGGACAAACACACAAACCATAGCAGCCCTCCTGAACCTACTGTTTCCAAACCCGGATAGTCAATCCATACATTGTTGCACATATGTATGTATACTTAGAGGTAGGGAAGTGGTTGATTAATTATTAAATGCTTTCCTTGACTGATGGAATAAAGCAGGCTATTGAGAGACTGAAGCAAGTTTCTTTATTAGTTTCTAAATTCCTTGAGTATGTCTCTAAAGTCTAACATGTTAACTAAAGATAATGGGTGGGGAATAAAGGGTTAATTATTGTGGCATAAATGCTTTTGTGTCTTATTTTCCCAGGTGTGTGGGGAAGGGAACTTTTGGTAACTGCTTTTAAGCTTTTTCTAGGTTTAAAGTTTTTGAACACAAAATATTTAAAAACCATTAGTGCTCTCTACTGGAGGACTTCATAGTGCAAGAATTCTTAGTTGATAGTTTTAAAAATTTGGTTTTGAGACCATGCACTGAAGATTCAAGTTGATTGGTTTTTGAAGGTGGATTCTAATTTGTGTTTAGA
Source organism: Perodicticus potto (assembly GCA_963574655.1). Lineage (NCBI taxonomy): Eukaryota > Metazoa > Chordata > Mammalia > Primates > Lorisidae > Perodicticus > Perodicticus potto. The sequence continues at coordinate 341 of CAUYRH010015304.1, read as the reverse complement.
ATTTCTGATTTTAGAAATAGGATATGGGAGGTGGCGCCTGTGGCTCAAAGGAGTAGGGCGCTGGCTCCATATACTGGAGGTGGTGGGTTCAAACCCAGCCCCGACCAAAAAAAAAAAAAAAACTTCAAAAAGAAAAAAAAAGGCTCAGCGCCTGTGGCTCAACGAGCTAAGTTGCCAGCCACGTACACCTGAGCTGGTGGGTTCGAATCCAGCCTGGGCCCGCCAAACAACAATGACGGCTGCAACCAAAAAATGGCCGGGCATTGTGGCGGGCGCCTGTAGTCCCAGCTACTTGGGAGGAAGAGGCAGGAGACTCACTTGAGCCCAGGAATTGGATGTTG
>CAUYRH010015302.1:0-27514 GCA_963574655.1 Perodicticus potto | reverse complement strand
TCTTTTTAGATCTTTTGCCCATCCTGAGATGGGATCTCTTGTTCTTTTCTTGCAAATACGTTGGAGTTCTCTGTGTATTCTGGTTATTAAGCCCTTGTCAGAGGTATAACTTGCAAATATTCTTTCCCATTCTGAGGGCTAAAATTTTTCTGTGTCCTCCTCAATCCCTTTCTTTCTGGAAATCCAATTAATGTTATCCTGTTAGGCCACTTAATATTATCTGACAGATCACTGAGTTTCCATTCATTTTTTTTCAGGCTTCATTTTGCTTGTGCTTCAGCTTGGATAGTTTTTATTGCTATGTCTTCAAGTTTACCAGTCTCTTCTGCAGTACCTAATTTACTGTTAATACAATTCAGTGAGTTTTTTATTTCACATATTTTGTTTTTCACTTCTATAAATTTCATTTGGCTTTTATTTATATTTTTTAGTCTTTCCATTGTCTCTGTCATTTCTCAGTTTCTTTATATTAATTTATTATTTTTTCCTGGTTATCTGTCAAAATGTCCTTCTTCACATATCTGATAATTTTTAGTGGATTCTTGAAAGTATGTTTATATTATATCCAACTATAATATTTATATATAATATTATATAATAATATTTATATATTATATTATATAATATAAATATTATAGTTGGATTTAGTTAGTGATTTAAATTTCTCACCACTAGCACCATATTCTGCAAAGATTTTAAAGTACATACAGGAATCCATATAGCAAAGTAAGATAACAGAAAAATCGAGAAAAAAAAAACCATTCATCTTCTAGTTTAAGCTTTTAACTCACTCTCTTCAAGGAAAAACACATCAAAACGTTTATTAAAACCTGCATATTTAAATACATGTTTGAATGCATATTGAATGTTTGTTTTCATGCTATTTCATCTGTATTCCTTAACGGTTTCCTCATTTAAGGAGGAAACTATAATATTTATATAATATAAATATTATAGTTGGATTTAGTTGTATTCCTTTAAAGATTATTGAGCTTTGTTCCATAGGCAGTTAATTTACTTATAGATCAGTTTGATCCTTTGAAAACTTGTTTTAAAGATTTCTAATGACAGATGTAAATGCAGGTTTAGCTTCATTACTAAGAAAGGATCCTTCTGATGTCTCTACTGAATAATCTTCATATTCTCTAAAGTCTGCTTACTTGGCTGGTAGGACGACTAATGATTCCTAGCCCTCTGTGAGTTAACTAGAAATTTTTGTCTCACAGCTCTCTGATATTTTCTTATAACCAATAGGAATAAATTCATTGGAAAGGAAGGAGAGTTGAGGAGGATAAGAGAGAGATAGCAAAGGAGGGAAAGATAGAAAGGGGGTAATATTTGCCTGACTTGGGAACTTGTTCCATTTCTGGCTCTAAAAGGGCTCCAACAAGTATACGTATGATCCTTACTTAGTCTCTTCATACTTTTTCTTAATTGTGAGTGCATGAATCTGGGGTATACTCTGAATCATGCATGGCAGCTGAATCTGTATCTATAGCACCTTTTGTACTCTGAAGCTTATAAGCCTGAAATAGCCAGTAAATCGGGATATTAAATGCATGTTGTTTCATTTTAATGAATCCTGGACAGAGAATTCTTAGATTCTCAATCTCTTCCTCTACTATAGAGGGAAGTATCAGCATTCTAGAACTGGTTCTTCTATTTTTTGTTGAACTGGAAGTCCACTTGATCTCTCTAGTTCTCATTAGGTCTAATATCTTCAGTCCCTTTTGTCCCAGATTCTAATATGGAATAGGTCATATGTCTAATTATCTTTAGTGACCCCTAATTGGAAAGCAATAGGGAAACAGTCTAGGAAGTATGAATCAGATAGAAAACTATAATTCCCCTTTTTCTTTAGCTGACAGTGAGCTCAGACAAAAATTGGCTTTTCTGTGCTAAACTGTAGCATATGGGGTTGACAATAAGTTTGCAAACTCATTCTAGAAAAAAAGTACTGCATACTAAAGTAGTAAAGTACTGCATATATAGTCATTGCTAAATATCACTCCAATTACCTTTGAAGTATTACCCTTGGCCATCTGATGACCATTGTGATATTCAGCAATGAGATATGTAGCACTTTTTTCTAGGACAAGTTCAGGAATTTAATTATCAGACCTCATACAACAATAGCTCTGATGGTCATTCCAGAAAAAGAGTTCAAAAATTACCTTGAAGGGTAGACTAAGCAGTGACATTGGTACACAGCTTTCCAAGGGGAATACTTCAAAGGTGACCTTAGTAATATTCAGCAATGAGGTTTGTAGCAACTTTTCTAGGATAAGTTTGCAAACTTAGTTGTCAGGCCTTGTAGTCTCTTATGGGTGGAATATCAGCATATTATATTTCTTACTAGGGTTTATCCATCAAATCTAAGTTATGTTTTGCCTGTTCTCATTTCTATGGTTTTTTTTTTCTCGATTTTTCTGTTATCTTACTTTGCTATATGGATTCCTGTATGTACTTTAAAATCTTTGCAGAATATGGTGCTAGTGGTGAGAAATTTAAAACTCCTTAAATGAGGAAAACGTTAAGGAATACAGATGAAATAGCATGAAAACAAACATTCAATATGCATTCAAATATGTATTTAAATATGCAGGTTTTAATAAACGTTTTGATGTGTTTTTCCTTGAAGAGAGTGAGTTAAAAGCTTAAACTAGAAGATGAATGGAAGGCTAATATAGACAGGAAAACATGGCAGCAGCAAGAGGTGACCATTCGTTTTCCGTATTAGACAAGGAGGACAAATTTCAAAAGAGAAAGAAAACTACCTTTTGTTTTGCAGCTCATCACATATGTTGATACTCAGAATGTAGGCACCTCATTATCAAGATTGGGCTAAATGATTTTTCACTAATGTTTTGCTTCAGAAGCAAAAAGTAGCTTCTGAAATTGAAATGGCCAGAAGGCTTTTTCCAATTTTATCTCAGTATATTATGAGGGTACATGTGTTTTGGTTACATAGTTTGCTTCTGTAATTTTAAGTCAAAGTTATAGATTTTAATTGCTTGTACTGTGGTGTGAGATCACTTCTCACCGAAAAGGGGAAAAATCTGTGCTCTTGATCTGCTTGGCAGATACATTTCTAATGCAACTGATAGGTAATAGTAGCTGAAATACATTTAAGATCCATTGACTTTCGGGGTTCTACAAAAAAATGTGTTCTGATGTCATAGGTCCTGGAGGAAGGATTTCTCACAGCAGTCTACCTGATGTTTTTGAGGTGTGATCTTTTTAATCTGTTCCCCTGATGTGACATATATGTTGGTTTATGTGGGTTTTCTTGCCTGTCACCATGGTCAAGTACTGACTTGAGTACCTTCTCTCTTCTTGACTTTGACATACTTTTATCAGGCTGAGAATAAATTATCTTCCTATATGTTTTCTTCTGCTGTCCCCAGCTTCCACATGTCTGTGCCTTAATGTGCTTGATTAGAGACCTTTATCACTGGGGACAGGATATCATCATCTACATGCCTACAGATTACTTCAGGAGCTGGATCTTTGGGTCACCTCCCAAAGTGACATCTATTCTTTTTTTGACATCTGTATTCTGAGGGCTTACCTGAGATTAGAGAGTCCTTTTGTTCTGACAAAGTTCTTTTTCTATTCTTGATTCAAAGACATTAGTTCTAACCATTTACACAGTTAGAATGACTTATACCTTATCCTAGCTATAAGGTCCAGTGAGACCTGAGTGTTTGGATTCTGAGATCTGCTTTAGATTAATTTTTCTGTGTCTCAATCTTGAGTCCTTCGTTGATTTTACCACTTTGTATTTATTAATCCTAATACCAGACAGGAATAGTGAAATGATATTTCTTTTGTTGTGGGAAAAGAAATGGTAAAACAACAAATATTGCATTATCTATTCTGCCCATAGAATAGAATTTTTGGGTAATCACATTCTGGTTTATGTAGAGTTATGTAGCGTACAGGTAATCATTTTATTTGAAGAATCAGAATACAGATTTTAGAGCATAATATAAATATTTCAAAATAAAGCCAAGTCAATTAAATTTTTCCCTTATAATTTAAAAGGCACTTTAAGATTTTTTTTCAATACCAAGGACATTTTAAACATCATTTCTCATGGTATAATTGTGATAGTTTTATGTTCTGATTAAGAGATTTGTAAGAATATTCCAACCTCTATAAAAAAAATGAAATGTGTTGACATTGATTTGGTTGCAATATCTTTCTGGGTTGATATGTGAGAAACAAGGAGAAAAGAATGTACGCAGTTGGCATTTTGGGAAGGAAATCATTTCCTTTTCCTTTCTCTGTAGGCAAGGAACATGAGATAAAAATAATCAGAATAAGGTCCTTAGGTATTGAGAGTTTATTAGAATCAGAGCACTTACTAATTCAGAGCAAATGAGATCTATAGATCGTTAATTGCAGCTTGGTGTCTTTTATAAGAATGCCTCATGGAGTGAGCACATTGTCCCTTTGCTAAATGAGTAGTGATTATCAAGGAGATTACTGTGATTTATAAGCTCATTTTCTTCATTTTACTTTACATGTGCCAGACACTGACTCATACAATAAAACAACAAAACAAGCTTGATTTTTCAAAATTAAACGCTTTATTTATTATTGTTGTTCACAACAGAAGGTTATTATGTATGAGATTTTTGAGTATATGGTATATAATTAAAAAAAAACTCATGGTGGGGGGAAACAACTTCATTGCAAACTTTAGATGATAAACCGATTTTGGTATATTACAATTTTGCCAGAATCTCAAGAGTTCCATCCAAATGGAAGAAAAATAATACTAATCGTTGTTGTGAAGGAAGGATTATTTTCTTGAGAAAAGAGCCCACGTTATCCTTAAGTGTGCCTTTTGCAGATAAGTATGACTTTTGTAGTAACATACAGGTCTCTTCTCTCTTTATGGAGGAAAAAAAAGCCAGTGTGAAGAGTAACCAGAGAGTCCTTCTGAAAACAATATGCTACTCCTTTTTCTTTTTACTTTTACTTTTAATAGAAGACAGTTACTGGTGTTAAATACATTTATTGTAAACTTTAGACACAAAAATAGGCTCTCTATGCCATTCACATGAACATTAAAACCAAAAAGCTGCAAATTACAATAATGCATGTAATTATACAAATGATACCACTCTGACCTTTACGGGTCTTCTGTCCATGCAAGGTCATCAGAGGCATTATCTACGAAGCCTTAAGATTCAGAAGTACTATCACTACCAAATCTCTGATTAACACTGTGAAGTATTTTGGAAGACAGTTTCATGAGCTGGCTAACATCTCTTTAAAGAGAATGACTGCTGCTAAGCTGAGCCATATAAGAGATTTTGGTTGAATTGAAAATGTAAGTATTATATTACCATATGCAGTTCTGTGATGGACAAGCAGGTTGTTGGCACCCCCACCAAAAATAATTATTTCTCCTTCATGGCTGGCACAAGCTGTATGCCATAACCTTGGTTTTTCAGAATAGGAATGATTAAACTGTATCCATTCATTTTTACTGATGCAGTAAGTCCAGGCATCACTGAGTGGCTGTTTATCAGTGGTAAATCTTCCAAAGAGAAAAAGATGATCTGAAGAAACTGGTGTTAGTGAGTGCCAAGACTGGCCAACTGGGCATCTGCCTTGTGGAATTCTGCAAATAATAGGATTCATTGTACTACCATGTCTCTAGATTGAGATAGTGCAAATCATTCATTCAGGTATCTCAATATCTGCCTCCAAACACAAAGCTTTTGTTTCCAGCAATTGCACAGACGTGGGCAGCGTGAGGTGAAGGTGCTTTACTGGTAGTTACAGGCTAGTTCTACTTAAATGTTTCAGTGTCTAAAACATGTACATGATCATTCCATCCTCTTGGATGACTTGAATTCTGAAAAGATGTTTTCTCAAATTCAAAAGTTTCCCAAACCTTAATTTTAGGTAAATATCCATACCCTCCAAAAAATACTAACTTGTTTTTATATACCCAGGTGCCAAGTTTGTCCTTTGATGATGGATGAATTCCTTGGCAATCGATTCTTTACCATTGTAACACTCTGTTTGTAGACCTTGAATCCAACATGTAGAACTTATTTGTCTTGTCTCTTGAGTGATGTCCTCCAAACAAGTACAGCATGCTGTCTCCACACACTGCACAGCTTCCTGACATAGGAGGAATACAACCTTCAATGTTGATTTTTTTCCATCTTCCAGGCTCCATTTTGTAGATACATAGTCCTTCTCTAGACAGATAAAAGTCACTAATCACAGAGTTGATTACTCTGTAATAGGACTACACTAGAATACCCCTCAAATTCCTAAGCTGGTGGTGGTGTTAGGTAGGTAGAAGTTTGCTTTCCCGGGGAAAGGGACAGAATGGATGCTCTGCCTTGGAGGTACCCGGAGCAATGGCCCCATAGGGGCAGGAGGGCAGATCTAAGGGGGGAAGGTCCTCCTACTCCTTATTTTTGAATAAATGGGTTTTGGTATTTCCAGATATCAAAGGAATTGATTAGATTCTTAAGTTGTTTATACATGTAGAGTTAAGTGGAGAATTTGACACAATTATTCTGGTTGCTGAGGGGCAGTAAAACATGATGATAAGAGCTTGGGCTCTAGAGCTGGACTGCCTGGATTTTGATCACAGCCCTGCCAATGTGATATTGGGCCATTTACTCAACCTCTCTGTGCTTGATTTCTTCAATTATGGAAGAAGGATGTTGCTATTCCTGGGCTTATAGGATTACATGAGTTTATACACATAAATAGAATAGTGACAAACAGGTAGTAAGTACTTAATAAATTCCAGCTATTACTGTCTCTCAGACAAAATAAATGTAGGTACAGATGTAGGGGTTGAAATAAATGACTCTTAGAATTTCAAGATTTAACAACCATTTTGAAGCAGTCCACTAATTTGTATGTAATGATGTAGGTAGGGGAAATGTGGCACAGTGAGCAGGAAAGCCACCATTTTTGAAGAAACATTACAGACTTGGAAGTCAGACAAACGAATTCACATTTTGGCTTTGTTTCTTGCTGGTGTGTGAACTTGGGAACATTGCTTAACCTTGCAGATTCTCAATTTTCACCTCTATTAAATGGGGGCAGTACTACCTTACAGTGTTGTGAGGATGTGTAGTAATAAATAAAGAGTTCTTAGCACAATGCTGGTACATAATAGGAACCAAACAGTGATTTAGCAGTTCTATTCTACTATCCTGATAGCTAGAATCCCTTCCCTTCCAAATCTCTCTCTCTCTGCGTCAAGGTGAAAGAAGAGACCTGGGGGAAAGTTAATCCACTTCTTTTCTTTAGTGGACTATATTTTGGGAGCAGTTTTAGGTTCACACAAAGTTGTATGGATAGTATAGAGATTTCCCATGTACCTTCTTCTCTCATTCATAGCCCCCCCCCACTATTGACACTCCCCACCAGAGTGATAAGTTTGTTACAACTGATGAACCTTCACTGACATATCATTATCACTCAAAGTCCATGGATTTACATTAGGGTTCACTTTTGGTGTTATACTTTCCAAGTTTTGGACAAATGTATAATGACATGTATTGACCATTATAGTGTCATCCAGAGTAGTTTCGTTATTCTAAAAATCCTTTGTGTTCTACCTATTTTAGTTTTTCTGTTTCTTGTTTTGAGATATGAACACTTGTGATATATGAGTGTCAGAAGGCATTCCGTGGGTAGACCTGGTAAGTCATCTCAGCAAGACTTTAGACACATTTTTCAGTAGCATCACTTGATGTGTTTGGGTAGCCACTGGAGTGCAAATGCAGATTCACATGATGTGGAGCTGTTGAGCCAAGATGGTGCATGGTGTCCTGAGAGTGCATCGGGAGAGAAGAATATATCAATCATGTGTCTCACTGGGAGCAAGGGTTCCATGGAGGTCAATATTGGCAAAGTCAGAGATTTGAGTAGGCGAGAGATGTTGCTGATTTTTATCACTATGAGCAGGGGCTCAGGATAGATTTGGAAGAGAAAGCAACACAACTTTTGAGGTTTCAGTATACTGATGAGATTTTAAAATAAAAATCAGTAAGAAGATATGAGTGGTGGCAATTAACGTTTAAATTTTTTGAACTATTTTATTGATTTAGGGATACAAATGCAGTTTTATTACATGGATGTGTCGTGTAGCGGTGAAGTCTGGGCTTCTTGTGTAACCATCACTGACATTGTACCCAGTAGGCAATTTCTCATCCCTCACCCCCTCTCACTCTCCTACCCTCCTACGTCCTGAGTTATTTAGCATCTACTGTGCGCAATATGCTGTTATGTTTTCTCTACGGTAGGTATTATTATTCTGTATTTTAGAGATTACAAAATTGAAATTTGGAGAAACCAAAAAACTTTTCCAAAGTAATAGAGCTAGCAAGTGATAAAGCTGAGATCAAAATCGGTCTGTTTTGCTGTTTAGGAATCTAGTTTCTAGGTTAAGGACACTGGTAGAAACTTGATCTCAGGAAAATAGAAGCTCATATCCTGTACCTAGCTAGGCACAGTGTCAGACCAAGCCAGAGGTGTAGGGAGACTTGATTGAGAATCATGGCAATGCATTACAGAGCACCTTAAATTTCTGAAGACTAAGGTCAGGATTAATCTCAAAGCCTGGAGCTGGATGAACTTGAGGAGAGGTTAAGTTGATCTCAGCGACAGAGGAGAAAGGCTGCAGGGAAGCAGCCTCACAATTCATTACCACAGTCCTCCCCCCATGCAGTACTTTAAATGATCCCTTGGAGTCTGCAAAGTGCAAAGCATTAGTGTACAGCTCTAAGTGCTTTTGCTGTCTAATTTGTTATCAGGGAGTGACCAAGTAGTATGCGTGTTTATGGATATTTATGGTGAGCAACAGGGATTCTTAAGTTAGGGGTATAGAGGTATATTGGCAGTGTTTTATGTGGAAACTCCTTCTGTTCTCTGAATTTCATTAGAATAAATCATGGCCAGAAACTCCGTTTTTTAAAGGGAGTAAGAAAACAAAGGTGAATGTTATCACCAAGTTGGAAACAAGGTGGAAAAAGAGATGTGACTATCACTAAGTTGTGCCCCAAAGATTCATATTTAATTGCTTTCCGTTTTGGACCCCCAAACAGAAACTATTACGTCTTACGGTAGCTACTTAAGTTACTATACAAAAGGTTAGATTTTTGAGGATGGTAAAGTCAGGATTTGATTTCATCAACTGATTAACTCTTTCAGCCTGCTTCCACGGCAAAGTATTTTACAACACAGTCAATTATTTGATTTCTAACATTTTTAATATGAACATCAGAGGATTTGTTGGATATCAAGGAAAATGGGAAACTGTTTGGAAACAATTGCATATTCTTTCATCACGAAGTAAGCTACCTGTTTAGTTTAAAACAAGTCCTGTTACCCACTCTGGGAAGGCTTACTTAGACCCAGAAATATTCTTAGATTAGGCCAGTGTCTCACTGGATTGTTGAATGTTGTGGATGAAGGGATATAGTTAAAGTAAAAATTTAAACATTCCAAGGACATATTTATTCTTTTTCCAGATTGTGAAACTGACACTTTTTGGAATGGAACACAATTTTCTCATTCATCACCCCCTTAAAACTTTTGGTTCTGAAATATTCTCACAGTGTTTGGTATATAAGTGTCTCATTGGATTGGATCAACAGTACAAATATGGCTCCATATACAACTTTAGAATATATTATTAAATGCTTAAGATCATACCACCTTAAATAAAAGCAAATATACAATTTTTTTAAAAAAATTTTTTCTTCTTGAGGTAGCTGTGTGATGCCTGGTACTCTACCGAGGGCGATAAAGTGAGACTCTGTCTCTACCAAAAAAAAAAATTTTTTTTTCTTCTTTTTTCTCAGGCTATGTCCATATGTATACATGATCTTTACTTTTTAATGGGTTAATTTTAAGTACATCATTATACAAAAACATTCACCTTGTAAAAATTTCAACACAGAAGTGTAAAAAATGAGTTACCTTTCACTTACCTCTCTCTCTTGAGATCTCGGGATCCTTATGAGGTTGTCTTTAACCATTATTAGAATCTTAGCATGTGCCGATTTAATTTTTCTTTTTTTTTTTCTTTTGGTTTTTGAGACAGACTTTTACTATGTTGCCTTCAGTAGAGTGCACAGCTCACAGCAACCTCAAACTCTTGGGGCTTAAGCAATTCTCTTGCCTCAGCCTCCCAAGTAGCTGGGACTACAGGCATCTGCCACAACACCCAGCTATTTTTTTGTTGCAGTTGTTATTGGTGTTTAGCAGGCCCAGGCTGGGTTTGAACCCACCAGCCTCAGTATCCGTGGTCGGTGCCCTAACCACTGAGCCACAAGTGCTGAGTCATCAATTTAATTTTTCAATGAAATTTAATATACACATATACACAAAAGTATAAATGTTTTTTTATTTTTATTTATTTATTAAATCATAATTATGTACATTAGTGCAATCATGGGGCACAATGTGCTGACTTCATATACAATCTGAAATATTTTCATCGAATTGTTTAACATAGCCTTCATGGCCTTTTAATCACTATATGAAGACATTTATATTTTGCATTTAGTAAGTTTCACTTGTACCCTTCTAAGATGCACCATAGGTGTGATCCCCCCAATCACCCTCCCTCTATCCATCCTCCCCCCTCCCCTCCCCTCCCTTGCCCCTTTCCCCATATTCTTGTGTTGTAATTAGGTTTTAGCCTTCATATGAAAGCTATAAATTAGCTTCATAGTAGGGCTGAGTACATTGGATACTTTTTCTTCCATTCTTGAGATCCTTTGCTAAGAAGAATATGTTCCAGCTCCATCCATGTTAAATATGTTTTTAAACTATACCACTTGGGCAACATATTTTTTCACTTAACAATATGACTTTGGCTTATATTGCCACTGAAATTCACCTCATTTAAAAAACTGCTGCATAGTATTTCAACATACAGATGGAGCATAATAAAGGTAGTCATTCCTTTATTGATAGACATTTATATTGTTTCTCATTTTCTACTCTTATGATTAAAGTCCAAATGAGCATCCTTGAACATATGTGTGTCTAAATATGCACATACTTTTCTAGAATAGACAAATAGAGATGAAGTTTCTGGGACGAAGGGCATCTTCAGTTTAGTGGAGTTTAGATAGAAATTGTCAATCTGTCTTTAAAAACTTTGGAGTTTATATTCCCAACAACAGTGTAAGGGAGTATCATTTCCTTGTACCACTGTCAACACAGAATATCAAAAATTCTATTACCATTCTGCTAATTTGATGGGTGAAAAGGGTAAAAATTATTTCCATTTTAATTACCAGATCATAATATATTATTAATTTAGTCACAGCTAGAATAATTTGGCTAATATTTACTTGGTGTTTTCCATCTGAATTTACAACATAATGCCATATGGTTTTATTTATTTTAGGAAGTCTGTTTTGGCAGTAGAGTTAAACCAAGCTCATAGCTTAATTTGAGAAGATTTGTTACTTGCCTATGATCTGGAGTCATTTCTGTACAATACGGAATTATTTCCTCTGTAAAACTGCTTCTGCCTTAGGACTTTGCTCTTGCTGGGTCTTTGTAATTTCTTTCACTGTTACCAGTCTATTCAGTATTTTTTTTTTTTTTTGGTCTCTTCTTAATTTTGGTAACTAAGCTTAGAAAATTATTGAGATCATCTGGATTTCAAATGTCTTAAGTAAAAAGTGGTATGTCTTCTTTTCTACAATTATTATTTACTATCTTTATCATCTGTTATGTGTCATTTCAGAGTGTGTATCTGTGTGTGTGTGTGTGTAGCTAAATTTTGGTAGGTAATTTGCATTTTTAAACAACTCTATTTGCATTTGTGTGGTTATTTTGGAGATTGTTTTATTTCTATTTTAAAATTTATTATTCATAAAAAAGAAGACAAGAGAATAAGAAAACAAAAAAGAATAGAAAATAGTGAATCATTCTTATATAAACTGGATTCAATTTTGACCAAAGTACATTGCTCAAACATGAATTTTCAATTCAACTTGTTAATATGTTGTTTAGGATATTGCAACCTCATTTATAAGTGATATCTGTTTGTAATTTCCCTTTATAACAATATATTTCTCTAATTTTAATATCAGGTGTATTCTGATTAAGTAGAATGACTTTGAATTATTTCTTCTTTTTCTATTGTCTATAAGATTTGGAATGATCAGTTTTTTGAAACTCTCCTTTATTTTTATTTGTATGGTATTAGCTATCTTTTTTTTTGAGACTTTGGGAAAATAAAATAAGAAGTTAACTGATGACTTCAAAAAAAAGTGGTAAAGCATGGCACATGAATTCAATTGAAAATAAGAGATTGGTTTTTACAATGGCAATGAATGATTTTAAAAATCGTTTTCTCTTAGTACATTAGTTCTTTCACTGTATTTTCTAGTTTTTGGAAATTTAGCTCAACAAGGTACATAAATCCACCCTCATGTAGCTTACATTTTAGAGATCTAAAAACAGAGAAAACATCTACCATCTCGATAAGTGCTCAGTCATATCTTTGGAAGAATTAATAGATGGTTCGAATTAATTCAAAGAAAGAATGACTTCAAGTTAGAAGATTGGCTAAATATTAAAATCATTAAACCAGATAACATGCATTGGAAGTACATTTATTATTACTGGAAAACTAGATAATGTTCTGTACCTTCCATTTGGATTAACCTTTTACTTAAAAAAAAAAAAGCATTTTTATACGTTTCTCTGTGTGTGAGAGAGACAGAGAAAGGAAGTGCATGAGGGTAGAGATGAAGTAAGAATTTAGGAATCACTCTGAAATGTTACTGCCAGATAAAGGACCTGAAGTGTTCTCTAGTGATTCCAGCTGGGGAGGAAAGTCATTGTGTAAAAAGAAAAGTTTTCCAAAGGAAATAAGACTGAAGTGGTGATTGGGATTGTGAAATGTGAAAAGAAACAGGTGGGAAGGATGTGCACCAGAGAGTAAAAACATGATCAGAACACGTAAATGTGAGGCCTAGACAGGTGCATCTCGAGGAAAGGAAAGGAAACATCTGGGGCGGGAAGAGAAGATGATACAAGAGAGAAACGTGTGGACAAATGAAGTGGGAGGCAAACCATGAAGGTGATTTGATAACAAGAGGTTTTTTTGCCCACCAACAGCCTCTCTAACATCGTCAATTCTCTTGATTCTTGGTGAAACTAAGATCATTGCAAAATGTATACAAAATGATGTTGGGTTTCATCTGCTGCCTTACTCTGCTGGGGGCAACCACAACACCATAAATAACTAAAATGTGAAAATGTCGCATTATCCTACTTCCAGGCAATATACTAGACTACAGAATATTCATTTATTTTTTAATTCCAAATAAACAAAGGGTACATTTGTAGAGGAGGTTTGCTTCAATAAATATTTAGGGAATACTTAAAATCCATGTCCTGTTTATCTGAATTTCAAAACATTAAAATTTAACTGGATATTACATATATATTATATACTATATATTATTTTTATATATTAATATATTATAATATAGACTCTATCCTATATATATAATTATATATATTATAGGATGTATATATAGGATAGAGACTATATATATATATATATATATATATATATATGTGTATGATACAGTCTAATTTCTTTCATAGTTCTAGGAAGAGTTAACGTATTTAGCAAAAAAAAAACCCTTATATATAATATGTACATATTTTTCTCTATAGGAGTTACACCTTTGTTAAGTTGCATAGGCAAGGGGAAAAAAAATAAAACAGAAGACAAAAGAACAACCCACCCATTTCAATGCAAAGTGATTTAAAAATGACAAGTCCTCTAAGCACCTGCCAATACTTCTTAGCCCTTATGGGCTAAATGCATGAAAGGGTTACGCGTCAAACCTGCCTTCAGCTTTCTGCCCTTGGACTCCTATTTACTTTAATGGAAATCACTTTTCCAAGGCACCACGCAGAGATTTGAAACACTGGGTGAAAGGTCACCCTGCAACTCCAGGAATAATAAATTTGCAATTTGTACTTTTCTGACCTCTAGAAATATTTTTTGGTGTTTGAGGCCAAAGAAAACAAAGCAGTGCTTTCAAAGGACTGGGGAGCTATCAATTGATCAATTTAAGTGGGATTATCTGATAATTGGGTAAATACATTGCTATTGATGTGCAGAAGGAGGAAGATATGCCAAGAAAACATTAATGCCGAGGTCTAGATTTATTTGCTAATCCTTAAAGAAGGCAGTTTGTGGAGGACGTGAGTAATTGCTCTGCTAACAGATTTATTCTTTATTTAGGCCCCATTTGGGGCTTAAATCCTCCCCTCTCTTTCCAGCAGTTCAAAATCTGGCCTGAGTCCTGCTGCCCACAGTGGTAGACTTTGGAGCCCTCCTAGTCATGTTCAGACTCCACTTTTTTGAGTTTATATGCACTGCTGTAACTACAGAGCAGTGTCTAGCCAGATGTGCTTTACAGGAATGAAATTTCAAGAATTTTCCATTTGATTGGACTACCTGAACAGAATTGCCTCTTTTCTGCAGCCATATCTTTAAGCAGATTATTTTTTAAAAGAGCCCTAAGAACACAATGGTTTAGAGGGAAGATCCCTAAACTAGACTCCAGGAAACCAAGGTTCTAGTCTTGACTCTGTCCCTAATGATTATTGTGACTTTGATTAATCAGATTACATTGTCTGTTTGACCGTTAATTTCTCATTTATGAGCCAAAGGAATAGAACTAAAATTGCTTCCAGCTCCAACAGTCAATAACAGAATGAAGCGATTGATCTTCTGCGCTGCATGTTAAGCATGAAGGCACAACTACCAGGAGGGTCCACAATTCTCATTTCTATCCTTCCTCATAACCAAGTGTTCTCTCTTCAGCATGAGCCACAGTTGGGCAATCTTGGAATTTTCACTGAGAGAAATCAAAAAATTGCAGAGTAGGACAACTTTCATTTGTTCAAAATGTTTATGTAAATTTTTCGGTGACTATTGAAATCCCCCTATGTATGAGTCATTTTAGAAATAATGTCCTTTTAGAAACATTATTACCAAATCAAAACCAATGTATATGTGTGTGTAATCTTCCCCTATAATTCTTCATGCTAACAATGACCTCTTTAAAATTATAAAATAAAATTCTAGGGCGGCGCCTGTGGCTCAGCGAGTAGAGCGCCAGCCCCATATACCGAGGTCTGCGGGTTCAAACCCAGCCCTGGCCGAATTGCATCAAAAATTAGCCGGGCGCTGTGGGGGGTGCCTGTGGTCCCAGCTACTTAGGGGGCTGAGGCAAGAGAATTGCTTAAGCCTAAGAACTGGAGGTTGCTGTGAGCTGTGACTTCACCGCCTCTGTGGAGGGTGATACAGTGAGATTCTGTCTCTACAAAAAAAAAAAATAATAAAATAAAAATAAATAAATAAATAAAATAAAATTCTATAAGTGATGGCCCTCTCTTCTTATTGCTGTCTTGATCTCCTCGGCTGCATTTCATGCCTCAATTTCACAGCTAACTTTTCTAGAAACATCTATGGTTAAAACTGGCAGTATGCAATAAAAATAAACAGCCTTTTTTCCTTCCTTCCTTCTTTCCTTCCTTCCTTCCTTCCTTCCTTCCTTCCTGTTTATCTACTTTCTTATCCATAAGATGATTTGGATATGATAAGTTTTTATTATTTAAAGCCATCTTAATTCACGAGAACAGAACAGGACCATGATATTGAGAGATTTCTTTTTAGTTCATATCTTATTTGTGAGCAAAGGATCTTAAAAGGACACATTTATTTGGAGAAAAATCTATAACAACCAATCATACAATTTGTAAATGCAAACAAGAATAATTATGCTGCATGTGCAAAAAGTTACAGAATGTATTAGTTATGGTAAAACCTCGACCTCTTAAGAAATATGAGATAAGAATTATCGTGAATCAGACAAGATAAGAATTTCTCATGTTTCTCAGTTTGAGAGGAAGGATGAACAAAAGGCAGGCCTGTGAGATGCTTCTAGGTGTGTGCAGGGAGAAGGGAAACCTGTCCGAAGTGGAGGTTGAGACCATCATAGAAAGGGAATCTCTGCTGCATGAGGCCAGTTAAGGGCCTATGTTCCTTTCATCTTGATGCTAGAGTATTCCTCTTACCTGAACAATCAATACTGGCTATCATTCCAGCCCCGCGTTTCTCCAAGAGAAGAAAAGTATAAAAGTGATTCAGAAGTATCGTACATTCTTTCTGCTCACATCATTTTCACAAAAGATGAATTGTGAGATCACTCATTATGGCAAGAGAGTCTGGGCGATGTAATCTCTGACTGGAGGGCTGTGTG
Organism: Perodicticus potto; assembly: GCA_963574655.1. Lineage (NCBI taxonomy): Eukaryota > Metazoa > Chordata > Mammalia > Primates > Lorisidae > Perodicticus > Perodicticus potto. The sequence continues at coordinate 11,198 of CAUYRH010015302.1, read as the reverse complement.
GTATACTAACGTCAAAGTTCTACCATGAGAAAAAGGAGTGGAAAAGGAATATAGGGGCACGTAGCATTCTCAGAGATACGCCATATTATCATGTTTCTAAGGAATCCCTTCTCAATAGGCAAAATACTTTACAATCATTCCTTATGAGAAATTCAGTCATCACTGCCAGTGGCGTTCACCAGCCCAGTTCCAACACTGCTTGTCAGGGCCCAGGACTGGCCAGGTCTCAGGCCAGCTTAACTAGGTTCTGGACACAGTCTGCTAAGTTACCTTGCTTAGGATTTCTCTTAGGTGCCTGAGAGCTATCTACTTTAGCAGGAGAGAGAGAGAGAGTCTTAGAGTAAAGCAGTCTTAGAATAGACAGATCTTAGTCTTTAGGAGCTTGCTGATCTTCAGCAGAGAGACGCCGTGCTGGGGTTTTGTAGGCAGGAGAGGAGACAGAGTCAGAGTAAGCAGGTCCGTGATAGAATGTGCATGCTCCCGACTGCCTTCTCCTCCAGCCTAATGTAAGGCTGATGTCATGCCTCTCAACACCACAGGTGTAGAGACTGCCAATTCACCTCTGCTCTCATCTCTCGAGCTCTCATGCTTGTCAGGAGAGCTAAATCCCTCTCCGTGCCCTTTCCACCAAGGTGTTCCATTATCCAGCTATACAGGTATTTCCTATAACTCTCACTCCTTCTAGCCATAGGCTATAAGGGCTGCTACACATCACAAGATCTTGATGGTAATGATAATGTTTCAAAAACTGTATCTTCAGTTAATGAGAAGGCCAGGTAAGGACAGATACTAACTTGAGACTTTTATCACCAACATAAAACCTCCAAACAGTCAAAGAGTTTTGCTTTTAGGGTAGTCTCTCACATTTTTAACTTTGGCTAATTCTTTAAATCTTCTTGAATTCATCTTCAAAGCAGACATACACATTTCATATTTAAGAACTGAGAGTGATGCGTTTCACCCTAACTGGAAAGATGTTAGACATATCTGAATAGATGAATAACAAAGGCGGGGAATCAGAAAATGACCCCACGAAAGCAATTTTCGCACATCTGGTTAAGCTGTCGGACAACCTAATATGCAAAAACAAACCGTGAATGGAGTCAGTCCCTGACACCTCCCCACACACTAGAACGGTTATAGTCTCACTGGTTCTCAGAACAAGAAAGCACCTTGCTCTAGGGGTAAATTATTTTAACAGTCTTTCTCTCTCATAGCACCCATGTTCCTCTCTGTACATCTATTTGTTTTCTTATCTCCTCCTTCTGAGCAATCTGTTTATATTTTACAGTCCAAATTGTGCAGAGTACTCGTCAAATTTAACACATGTAGACCTCTTCCCTGGTCGCCATCTCACAGTAACTGGCTAATTGGTACACCTCCCAGTTCTTGGGTCAGCCATAACTTGCAGAATAATCCAGGTTCATTTTTTTTAAATACCAGGCAACATCAGAATCCCTAAGCAGATGTTGCTTAGTGGGGCTGTGTGATCTGGATGATAAAGATTGCAAGTGCTGTGACACATAAAATTAATACCATATTTTATCTAAGCTATTGTTGATTTTAAGATAAATCACAATTGTATGTATTACCAAGATGAAGATAAACACTGCTGTTTAAAAAACAACTCGACTTGACAGTAGTGCATCATATACCTGATAATACACAGTAAAGTAACAAAGTTATGGATAATTCCAGAGAATAACTAACAGTTGTTAGGCACTTACTATGTATGAGATTTGCATGTATTAAGTCATGTGATTACTACAACAATCTTATGTAAAACACAAGATATTTAATATAAAAATTAAGAAACCACACTTATTATATCTCTGATAGCTGATCATTTACGCTTTAAAATTTTTTAAACGAAAGGAAGCATACTATGTCATATTAGAATGTTCATGTTTGAGTTCTCCATTCCATAGCTGTTCTTCTGTTGGGTCCAATAAAGATACTTGTCACCTTCTATTTGTTTTTCTTACAAATGACGTTTCCTGGGTAAATTATTTAAAAATGTGTTATTATACCACTCCTTGAGCCCTCTTCATGCAGATTCTTCCTGAAGTGCTTTCTCAAGGCACGTCCTTTTCTAATCAGAATTCACCAAAACCTCCAGCTGATAGCCAAGGCCAGGTTTATGAGTCTCATGGCAAGGTTGGCTGGATACCTAAAAGGAAGTCATAGCTTAGAGATTCTTCCAAGTTGCTATCACGTAACTGTGTGTCACAAGGACACAACTCATGTCCCTCACATCCTCCTGGGAATTAATCTTTCAGCATTGAGGTTTCTTGAACTGTAGGAGCTACAACGAGATCTGTACTAGATCAACCATTTTATTCTACATAAGTGTATGTTTATAACCCCCCAAATAAAAAGACATAAAAATTGATCAGTGGCTATTACCTGTGGTTCGCCATCTGCTTGACAAATAAAGACAAAATTTACAAAGTGACTTTGAAGCTAAGGAATCATTAGACAAAATGAGCTTGGATTTCAATAAGAACAAACAAATTCAAAGAAATATTTTGCCTAAATCACTCTTCTAAAGATATTTCTTGAAAAACGTGGGCAAATCCACTTAGAGCATCTGAAATTGAGGAAATAAAAATAATTAGAATTAGGGTCTATGCATTCATTTCTCCTATTAAATACCGTGCCAATGAATATATCTTTCTCTTAGCCTCAACCAAGAAAATAACTCTGCTCTTTGCCTTACAATTCCACAGCTAGTTAATGACTCATTAAGATTTTTAACATTTTGGTGACACATTATTGAACCTGGACTCTTCAAGAGACTGGACCTGTGATTACAGGAGTAACTGGTGATTACAGGAGTTACTAGTAAATTCTTAATCACCTACTTTATTATCTTCAGATTAATAATAGGTACCAGGAGATAGATGAATACAATTATATTGCTAGTTTAAAAGTGACATAACTTAAAGTTTACAACATTGGAATACAAATTTAATTTGAATGGTATCACACTGGTATGTACAGCAAAAGCTGTGTGTAAGCAGAACATAAAAATTTCTGTATTTCAAACGGGAAAAACTCATTGATAAATTTTGTCATGTTTAAGTGAATGAGAGACCTTTTTCTTTTTGTTTTTGTTTTTGTTTTTTTTTTTTTGTTTTTGTTTTTTTTTTTGCAGTTTTTGGCCAGGGCCGGGTTTGAACCCACCACCTCCAGTACATGGGGCCAGCACCCTACTCCTTGAGCCACAGATGCCACCCAATGAGAGATCCGAGATCCTTTTCATGGAGGCTGGAACTCATCTCAATGATAACGTTTCCTTAAGTAAATGTTTCACCTTCTCTCTCTCTCTCTCTCTTTTTTTTTTTTTTGTAGAGACAGAGTTTTCACTTTAACACCCTCAGTAGAGGGCCGTGGCATCACACAGCTCACAGCAACCTCCAACTCCTGGGCTTAGGCGATTCTCTTGCCTCAGCCTCCCGAGTAGCTGGGACCACAGGTGCCCGCCACAATGCCCTGCTATTTTTTTGTTGTTGTTGCAGTTTGGCCGGGGCCAGGTTTGAACCTGCCACCCTTGGTATATGGGGCCGGCGTCCTACCCACTGAGCCACAGGCGCCGCCCTAGACTTTCTTCTATTAAAATGTTAACCTCACTTTTAAAATTACTGTGATAAGAAAGATAGACATACGTCTTCTTCTTTCTTTCTTATAAGAAACACTTAATGTTCAAAATGGTGTTGATAGCTTGAGTTAATTTGATAACAATGTTCTCCATCCATGATGATAAGTCTAAAAGGCAAATTAAAATCAGAAATCCCAGCATCCCCTGAGAATTTGTTAGAAATGTAGAATTTTGGAAATCCTCCTGATTCACCTAATCAGTTTTTGTATTTTTTTTTTAAAGACCCTCAGATAGTTCTAATGCATATTATGTTTCTGGAGCACTGATAAAACAAAAACACAAAATTTATCAATTTTACAGTATTCAATTCATCTGAATTTGGTAATAGTATCATTTCAAAATAGTTCTTTGCCAAGAAAAATCAATCATAATGAGAAAGGAGTATTTCTATTACTTATCACAAACTTTTAATATTAAAAATCAGTTCATATCAATATCATTACATCCACTATACAATGAATATAATCCAATATTCTTTTACTGATGAGGAGACCAATAACTAAAAATGGTGAATAACTTGTCAAAAAGCACAAAGCTAATGACTAACATGTTGGATTTTAGCTAGTTACCCTGTTATTTTTTTAATTTAATATATTCATGAAATGTATAAAATAAATATTATTAGTAACTTCATTTTAGAGATGAAGTAACAACAGCTTAAAAATGATAAGGAGCTGGGTGTGGTCGTATGAGCTCTAAGTCCAGATACTCAGGGGGCTGAGGCAGTAGGGTCTTGTGAGACCATGAGGTCAAGGCCATCCCACACTACGATCATGCCGCAAATGGCCTGGACAAAAGTGCAAGACTCTATCCATTAAAAATTTTGACAAGAAACTTACTGTAAATTATACAATATTAAATATGCCAAAGAGCCCCATCTCTGTGTTCCTCGACACCGTGTTCTTGATCACGTAATTTTATAATTCCAGTCATCTCATATATAGCATAGATTTCCAAAAATAGACAAGAAACATGGAAGGTGCAAGGAAGTCAGAGGAGGCAACTTGAAAGTGAAAGCAAGATGGAATTTAATATATGTTGATGCAGAGAAGGAAAGAAGCTTTATTTCAGGGCCAAACTGCATATTTTAATTTCCCTCAAAACAAAAGTGAATCAGTGTAAGCAGGAATGCAATACAAGTAGTCTTGTGTTTCGAACAGACTGGTTTGCTATTACTATGGATAACATCCAGGAAAAAAGAACAGAATGTGTGTTCAGGAAAAATAGCAATTATTTGTTACCGAATTCTAGTCCAGGGTTAATGGCAGCTTAGCGTAGTGGATTGGCAGCAAAAGTCAGAGATAAGCAATTGAATCTGAAGACTGTTTAGAAATAAATCGATGGAAATGGGAGATAGAGTTTGATATATTGTGTGAAGGTAAAAAGTAGTCTGAAATAATTTTTTTTAGTTTTTTTATTAAATCATAGCTGTGTACATTAATGCAATCATGGGGTACAATGTGCTGGTTTTATATACAATTTGAAATACTTTCATCGAACTGGTTAACATAGCTTTCATGGCATTTTCTTAGTTATTGTGTTCAGACATTTATAGTCTACATTTATTAAGTTTCACCTGTACACTTCTAAGACGCACCTTAGGTGTGGGCCCACCAATCACCCTCCCTCCACCCATCCTTCCCCCGCCCCTCCCCTCACTGGCCCCTTTCCCCATAGACCTGCCATTTGATCCTTTAATTCCTCTACTAGGTATACATCCAGAAGACCAGAAATCACATTATAACAAAGATATTTGTACCAGAATGTTTATTGCAGCCCAATTCATAATTGCTAAGTCATGGAAGAAGCCCAAGTGCCCATCGACCCATGAATGGATTAATAAATTGTGGTATATGTACACCATGGAATATTATGAAGCCTTAAAGAAAAATAGAGACTTTACCTCTTTCATGTTTACATTAATGGAGCTGGAACATACTCTTCTTAGCAAAGTATCTCAAGAATGGAAGAAAACGTATCCAATGTTCTCAGCCCTACTATGAAACTAATTTATAGCTTTCTTATGAAAGCTACAACCCTATTATAGCTCAAAGAATATTTTCAGGTTTTTCATTTGCTATTTCAACGGATTATGGTACCCTTCACTTATTGAGATAAGAAGGCATGCAAGAATTGATATGTAATACGCTCTGAGTTGAGCATATTGAGTATGTGGTGCATTTCAGCCATAAAGGTCAGCAGATATTTAGAAATATTGGTCAGGAATTCTCAGGAGATTTGTGCTAAAGACATTAGATTGTGAATTATTTGTGTATCAAATGAAGAGTATTGTGGTTCTAGGATAAGAAGTTGATTAATGCCAACACTAAAAATCTTGCAACAGCGATAAAGAAGTAGCAGGCTAGGAGGGAAGTAGGAAGGGAACATTCCCTTGGAGGCCAATGAAAAGGTGGTTTTTTCAGTAAGGAAGACCAGAGTAAGGTTAGTCATGAACTGTGTTTCTTGGATAGAAGAATATGGCAATCATTCCTGATTATACTGAGAAAGATTTTACTGCAACATGGGGAATGAAAAACAAACTTGAATAGGCTGTAAATTAAAAGTGAGTAAATTGAGATATTAAATATAGAAAACTCTTCCTAGAAATTTGATAATGAGGATAAAGAAAAGAGTAGAGTGAATGGAAGGGGATATGGAACAGAAATGAAATTTATTGTTTGATTATAGATTTAAGATGGAAGAGATGTGTAAATTTCTAAACCTCAATGGGAAAAAGTTTAGTTAACATGTCAGAATGAATATGAGATAGAAAACAATATTTGATTTTAAACTATTACTGAGAATAGAGAAGGAATGAACAAAGCAAAGTGTCTGGGGATCACTTCATTCTAGCTGAACACACTACGTGCTGCCATAGAGATGGTCATTAGATTGATATTGCTTATAAAATGATTCGATGGAGCCTCGATGGCCCTTACAGGTGTTGGCATCCTGGCACAACTTTTCTATGGGCCTGAATGCACAGGTCCGCATATGCACACACTTAATTTTGATTTACATTTTTGGCACATTTCTTTAAAATGCTAGAAATATATCACTCTTCCTATTTGATCAAAAACGGCACTGATCTTCTCATCTCTGAAGTATTGCTAATATCCTGAAAAGATGGTGTTTAACTACTATATTGAGAACTGATTGTTCCTTTGATTACTTCTAAGGATGTTGGAAATCTGAAGTCTCAACTGATTTCCTCTTTTAGATCATATGTGATCATTAGACTCCCATTTAAAGCGTGCTTTCATTTACTTTTTATTTCTTCTCCCCCCCCCCCTTTAGCTTTTTTAAATTTGTTTGAAACAAGGACTCACCCAGTGGCCCTGTCATCATAGCACAAGGCAACCTCCAATTCCTGGGCTCAAGAGATCCTCCTACCTCAGCCTCTCCACACACAGCTGGAACTACAAATGTGTGCCACCACACCCAGGTAATTTTTCTATTTCTTGTACAGATTGAGTCTCACTATGTTGTTCAGTCTAGACTTGAACTCGTGGCCTCAAACCATCCTTCTACCTTGGCCTACCAAAGTGCTAGGGTTACAGATGTGAGCCACCACACCTGGTCTCCTCATTTTCCTTTAAACTTTTTTCAGAATTAATGTTTACCAGATTATTTGTGTGTGAATAAGGAGCCCTGTCTTCCCCCACCAGGTTTTCCCTCTTGTCTGATTGAGTGTTCACAGTACCTCTGTTTATCACTGTGGAGATGAAACTATAAGATGAAAACTATGGTAACAAATTGAATGGGAAGAGAATGGTTAAAGAACAGAAGTAATGTTTTGGAAAGAACAGCCTCACAGTAATCACCTAAATATATACGTGTATTTTCATGTGTTTTAATTTTTCAGCTTTTTGTCACTGAAAGAAACTTTCACTCTTACTGCATTAATATATACCCAAATATACATTTCTCTTTAGAACCATTTTTGTATTTCACTTTTATTTAGTAAAAATAGGCTTTTCTTAAAGATACTCCTTAAAAATTCTAATATAAAATTGGCATTTAGGAGTAAATACAGAATTACTTTTCAACCTGCTGAGACTCTGTTATATGCCAAAAAGAATACGAGAGAAGAGAGATTCGGGTTTCTGTGTTTACTTCATTCACTAAATCATTTGGTTTACAAATGAGATTAAACCACTTGAGTATGTATATCACAGAGACTGAAATGTTTCATAAATACTACATTCTGCTTGTTTTACTTCTAGATTAATAAAATGGAAAAAAGTAAAATACAATTATGGTCTTTCATCATAATCTTTCATACAAACTTTCCTCAGCTTGAATCTTGAGTGGTTATGTGCATTAAAGTATTTGCCAAACCACCATCAGATATAAAGAGTAAGCAAGAAACAAATCTTTGTTACATGAAGTCGCTGATATTTTTGGTTAAGTTCCTTATTTCTCATTACATTGTTTGTTACTAGCTACAGTTTTGTGTATTTCACAGAATGTGCTAAAATTCAATATTAAACACATGTTAATATATCATTAATTCTATATTTGTCCCAGGCTCTTGGTTTATCCACTTCTCATCACTCGGTGCCCTCAGGAGCTCATCCATTTTTCATGTTGGCCTAGGATGTACGTTCCTATAAGGGAGACTTCTGCTGATTACAGGGAAATACAAGGAGCATTATCAACCTTCTTTCAGTTTTTTGCCTTATAAGCTACAAAATAAAGCCTGGTTATATTTGCCTTTATCTAGTTACCAGTTATTAAAATGCATTTAATTTACACCTAATATTGGAAAATGGGTAATAGTCTAGTCAGGAGTTTTATGTAGTTCTGCTAATTCAAATGTATAATCAAATTATGCTCTTTCAACTTAAGATTTTTTTATTTGATAAATTTGCTTATGCTGTGGAAAATGGTAGTGACTAAACTGAAGTTTTTACTATGATATATTATATGCATAATTGACATATCTACAGGTTTGATCAAATAAAGATTTTCCATATCATCTTTAAAAATTATTAGTCAGTTAATTTATAAGCCAAAGTATGAACACTACAAGATAAGCTAAGACACAATTTTATCAGTAAAGTCTAGTTTCCCTACGAATTTTAATACACTGCCAGATGTTAGTTTTTCTTTAGTGACAAGGCCAATATAGCAAAAGTAAGCATTAAATGAAATAACTGCTAAAATCACTCTGCACTGTAAACAGTAAGTTTTATTTTTATTAAATGAATTTAAACATTGACAACATTATTTAAACACACAGAAGTGAAGAGCGCTGCCATGGTTAACTTTTAACCCAATCTACGGTAAAGAAATTCCCTTTATTGTTTGCAACAATATTGCAGCAATAAGGTAATTATGCAATTACACTTATTAAAATCATAGAAAATATGACCTCTGCTTTCCAGGAAACGTAATCAGAAATGAAATACAGGTCTTTGCTATTGCAAATGACGCTGCTGTAGACATTCAAGTTCGGGTGTCCTTTTTATGACACAATCTTTTTTCCTTTGGGTGTACACCCAGCAGGGGAATTGCTGGACCAAAGAGTTCTTTAGGTTCTTTGAGGTAGCTCCATACAGTTTTCTGCAGAGGTTCATAGTTCTCAGTCTCACCAGCAGTATGTACCTGTTTCTTTCTCCTCTCATCCACGCCAGCATCTGTTGTTTTGGAACTTTATAATACAAACTGTTCTCTCTGGATCAGGTGATATCTCAGTGGAGTTTGGTCACTGTTTCAATACTGTGATATTCCATAACCTCCCTCCTTCCTTTGTGCTAATTTGCTTTCCGCTTAGATAGTAGTAACATTGTAATATGGAGAGAGAAACATGAATGACTGATAGAGATGTTTCACTTGAATAAACTGATAAATTGGAACAGAAAGAAAAAAAGAAACAAAATTACAAAGTAGTTCAGAAAGCGGGTCTGCTCCAGAGTCTGGTTTTAGAGACTATTTAACAGACTTCAGCTTTGAGTCCTCTCTTTTGGAACAGAATTAACAATTTCATTTACTCTGGGTGGCACCTGTGGCTCAAAGGAGTAGGGTGCCAGCCCCGGAGGTAGTCGGATCAAACCCAGCCCCAGCCAAAACCTGCAAAATAAACAAAAATTTTCATTTACTTTCCCTTAATAAATCTTTGATCGTAGCCCCTCTCTGCCTCCAACTAAGTTTTTTTAATTTTCTCTGTAATCAACAGTAATTCCCTAAAGATTGCAAGTGGACTTGGTTTTCCATAAACTGATTGTAAAACGTTCTGTTGGGGAAGGAAACACGTTTTGTTCTTCTTTTGTTCCCATCGTGGTAACCGAGATGTGCTGTCTGGTCCCAGGGGAAACGTGAGAACATATGTTCCAGATTGTCCAGGAGTTATCTTGTCCTCTGTTGTCATAATGTCCCTGAAGGCATGGCATTTGTCCTGCTGTCTTCAATGTCTAATACCTTGTTTTATTATCACATAGAAATATCCAGGATGAGTTTGATAGAGCTCCACGTTGCATTTTCGGCATTTCCCATGGGCCTGTCCAGCCCTGTGTGGGGCATTTAGGGGCTCTGTGACGCAAGGTTAAATCTGAAGGATAGGCGGCGATAGCACATTTCTGCTCATTTTGAAACTTAACTAAAAGACCTCTTTCCAGGGAAACACACAAAGGTGCTTGCTGATAAAACTAATTGATTTGGAAATGAGTGGCAAGAGACAGCTCATTCCTTTCTTCTTCTTTTTTGTTTTTTATTAAATCATAGCTGTGTACATTAATGCAATCATGGGGTGCAATAGCTAGAAAATATTCTTCTTAGCAAAGTATCTCAAGAATGGAAGAAAAAGTATCCAATGTACTCTGCGCTACTATAAAACTAATTTATAGTTTTCATATGAAAGCTATAACCCAACTACAGCACAAGAATATGGGGATAGGAGCAAAGGAGGGGAGGGGAGGGGGGAGGATGGGTGGAGGGAGAGTAATTGGTGGGTCCACTCCTTTCCTTTTTTAATTAGCTCATTTTACTATTCACATCTATGTTCTCTTTTCAAGTTAGTCCATCATCATAGAAAATGCTGAATCTGTTTTATTGTTCATTGTTTCTATCAATTTAAACCATTTCTTTCTCTAATAGAACATTAAAATTCTGTTTCTCATAAAGAAGTCCCTTCTTATCCACTTGGCCCTGGCATCGTGATATAACACCTCTCCAAACCTCAGAGTGTATTTTTGTGTGTGTATATAATAGGGATAAACATAGCACCTGATACACGTGATGTTGGAAATGTATGACTTTATGCATCTAGGTAAAGTGTTTGGCAAATTATACACAGTATGCATTCAGTAAATGTTAGCTAATATGTTTTTTTATTATTGTTATTCTGTTTTATACAGATATTATCTTATTCATATTTTTGCATTGTGGTTTTTTTTTTTTTTTTTTTTTTTTTAGACAGAGCCTCAAGCTGTCACCCTGGATAGAGTGCTGTGGCATCACAGCTCACAGCAACCTCCAATTCCTGGGCTCAAGCGAGTCTCTTGCCTCTGCCTCCCAAGTAGCGGGGACTACAGGC
>CAUYRH010015294.1:0-35539 GCA_963574655.1 Perodicticus potto | reverse complement strand
GAGTTATAGGTATCCCTGAAGGGGAAGAAGAATGCCCCAGAGGAATGGAAGCCATTCTAGAGAATATTATAAATGAAAATTTCCCAAATATCACCAAAGATTCTGACATACTCCTTTCAGAGGGATATCGGTCCCCTGGTCGCCTCAATGCAAATAGAACTTCTCCAAGGCATATTGTGATGAATTTATCTGAAGTCAAGACAAAAGAAAAGATCTTGCAAGCTGCCAGGAGTAAGCGCCAACTCACCTACAGGGGAAAACCTATCAGGGTGACCGCAGACTTCTCTAATGAAACTTTGCAAGCCAGAAGAAAGTGGTCATCTATCTTTAACCTACTTAAACAGATCAATTTCCAGCCCAAACTTCTATACCCCGCCAAGCTAAGCTTTAAAATTGATGGAGAAACCAAATCTTTTATTGATATGCAAACATTGAGGAAATTTGCCACAACAAGACCAGCGTTACAGGAAATATTTCAACCTATCATACACGTCGACCATCACAATGAACCTTCAGCAAAGTAAACACCCAGAAATTATAGGACAGAACCGAGTTTCCACAATGATGCAAAAGACAAAACTAACCAACACACTTTCAAAAAATAAGATGAATAGTATACTACCATACATCAATTATCTAAAAAATGTCAATGGCTTGAATTCCCCACTGAGGAGGCATAGATTGGCTGATTGGATTAAAAAACACAAGCCATCTATTTGTTGTCTGCAGGAAACACACCTCATGTCAAAAGACAAAGTAAAACTTAGAGTTAAGTGTTGGAAGTCAATTTTTCAGGCAAACAGACTCTGAAGAAAATAGGGGTTGCAATCTTATTCTCAGATACATGTGGATGTAAAGCAAGTAAAGTCAAAAAAGATAATGATGGTCACTTCATGCAGGTTAAGGGAAAAATACAAGACATTTCAATTTTAAATATTTATGCACCCCCAAGGGTGATAAAGTGAGACTCTGTCTCTACAAAAAAATAAATAAATAAAAAATAAAAAATAAGTATTTAGGTACCCAATTGAAATGCTCCCAGATTCTTGAAACAGACCTTGCTTAATCTGAGGAATATGATATCCTACAACAGCACAATAACATGAGATTTCAATACCCCTCTCTCAGAGCTGGACAGATACTCTAAACAAAAATTAAATAAAGATATTAGAGATTTAAATGAGACTTTAGAACAGCTGTGCTTGATAGATGTATATAGAACACTCCATTCCAAAGATATAAAATATACACTCTTCTCATTGTCCCATGGAACATTCTCCAAAATTGATCATATCCTAGGACACAAAACAAACCTCAGCAGGATCAAAAGAATTGAAATTCTACCTTGCATCTTTTCAGACCACAAGGCACTAAAAATAGAACTCAACTCCAACAAAAATGCTTAGCCTCACACAGAGACATGGAAGTTAAACAAACTTATGCTGAATGACACTTGGGTGCAGAAAAAGGAAATCGTTAACTTCCTTGAGTATAACAACAATGAAGACACAAACTACCAAAACATATGGGATACAGAAAAAGCAGTCCTGAGAGGAAAATTTATTGCTTTAGAAGCCTACATTCGAAAAACAGAAAGAGAGCACATCAACAAATTCACAAGCCATCTGATGGAATTAGAAAAAGAAGAACAATCTAAGCCTAAACTAAGCAGAAGAAAAGAAATATCCAAAATTAAATCAGAGATCAATGAAATTGAAAACAAAAGAATCATTCAGAAAATTAATGAAACAAGGAGTTGACTTTTTGAACAAATAAATAAGCCTTTGACCAGACTAACTAGAAATAAAAAGATAAAATCTCTAGTAACCTCAATCAGAAATGATAAAGGGGAAATAACAACTGATGCAACAGAAATACAAAAGATTATCTCTGACACTACCAGAAAATTTATGCCCAGAAATTTGACAATGTGAAGGAAATGGATCAATATTTAGAATCACACCTTCTCCCTAGAGTTAGTCCAGATGAAATAGACCTCCTGAACAGACCAATTTCAAGCACTGAGATCAAAGAAACAATAAAAAAATCTCCCAACAAAAAAATGCCCTGGTCCGGATGGCTTCACACCAGAATTTTATCAAACCTTCAAAGAAGAGCTTATTCCTATACTGCAGAAATTATTCCCAAAAATTGAGGAGGAAGGAATCTTCCCCAATACATTCTATGAAGCAAATATCACCCAGATACCAAAACCAGGTAAAGACCCAACTAAAAAGGAGAATTTCATACCAATTTCACTAATGAATACAGACGCAAAAATTCTCAACAAAATCTTGGCCAATAGATTTCAGCTTATCATCAAAAAAGTCATACATCATGATCAAGTAGGTTTCATCCCAGGAATGCAAGGTTGGTTTAATATTTGCAAGTCCATAAACATTATTCACTGTATCAACAGAAGCAAAACCAAGGACTATATGATCCTCTCAGTAGATGCAGAAAAAGCATTTGATAAAATCCAGCATCCTTTTCATATTAGAACACTGAGAAACATAGGCATAGGTGGTACATTTCTGAAACTGATCAAAGCTCTCTATGACAAAACAACAGCTAACATTATACTGAATGGAGTAAAACTAAAAGCTTTTCCTCTTAGAACTGGAACCAGACAAGGTTGTTTTCTGTCAACATTACCATTCAACGTAGTGCTGGAAGTTCTAGCTAATATAATTAGACAAGACAAGAAAATAAAGGGCATCCAAATGGGTGCAGAGGAGGTCCAACTCTCCCTTTTTGCTGATGATATGATCTTATACTTAGAGAACCCCAAAGACTCAACCACAAGAGTCTTGGAAGTCATCAAAGAATACAGTAATTGTCTCAGGATATAAATTCAATGTCCACAAGTCAGTTGCCTTTGTATATGCCAACAACAGACAAGATGAGAGGTTAACCCCCTTCACCATAGCCCCAAAGAAAATTAAATACTTTGGAATATACCCACCAAAAGAGGTGAAAGACCTCTATAAAGAAAATTATGAAACCCTAAAAAGGGAAATAGCAAAGGACTTTAACAAATGGAAGAACATGCCATGCTCATGGCTGGGAAGAGTCAACTTTGTTAAAATGTCTATACTTACCAAAGCAATTTACCAATTCAACGCCATCCCTATTAAATCACCAACGTTCTACTTTCAAGACTTGGAAAAAATGATTCTGCACTTTGTATGGAACAAGAAAAAACCTTGTATAGCTAAGGCAGTTCTTAGTAATAAAAACAAAGCCAGAGGTATCACCATACCAGACTTTAGGCTATATTACAAGGCCATAGTGGTCAAGACAGCATGGTACTGGCACAAAAAAGAGACATAGATAGTTGTAATCGTATAGAAAACCTGGAAATGAAACCAACAACTTACAGCCACCTAATCTTCAATAAACCAAACAAGAGTGTTCACTCGGGAAAGACTCCCTATTCAATAAATGGTGCTGGGAGGATTAGATATCCACATGAAAAAGGCTTAAACTGGATCCTCACATTTCTCGACTCACAAAAATTAATTCAAGATGGATGAAGGACTTAAATTTAAAGTGTGAAATGATAAAAATCCTCAAAGAAAGAATTGGAAAAACACTGGAAGATATTGGCCTGGGGAAAGACTTTATCAGAAAGACTACCATGGCAATAGCAACAACTGCAACAATAAATAAATGAGACTTAATTTAACTGAAAAGCTTCTGTACAAGGAGACAACGACCAAAGCAAATAGACAGCCTACCCAATGGGAAAGGATATTTGCATATTTTGAGTCAGACAAAAGTTTAATAATCAGGATCTATATAGAACTTCAATTAATCTATAGGAAAAAAAAAAACAAAACAATCCTACAGATCATTGGGGAAGATAGATGAATATAATCTTCTCTAAAGACGACAGATGAATGGCCAGTAAACACATGAAAATTGCTCCTCATCCCTAAGTATTAGAGAAATGCAAATGAAAACCACCCTGAGATACCATCTAACTCCAGCGAGAATGGCCTATATCACAAAATCTCAAAATTGCAGATGCTAGTGCAGATGGGGAGAGAAAGGAACACTTTTACACTGCTGGTGGGACCGCAAACTAATACAACCTTTTTGGAAGGAAGTATGGAGAAACCTCAAAGAACCAACCTAGACCTCCCGTTTGATACTGCAAACTAAAGAAATGAATGAAGAGATTCATCCTGGGCATCTATCCAGAAGAAAAAATAAAACTTTTATTATAAAGACACTTCGGCTGTTTATCGTAGCCGAATTTACAATTGCTAAAATGTGGAAACAGCCTAAATGTCCTTCAACCCAGCAATGGATTGGTAAGCTGTGGTATATGTATACCATGGAATATTATTCAGTCATCAAAAAATGGAAATTTTGCAGCATTTGTATTAACCTGGATGAAGGTGGAACACATTATTCTTAGTGAAGCATCACAGGAATGGAGAAGTATGAATCCTATGTATTCAACTTTGATATGAGGACAATCAATGACACAGTTGGGTATGGGGGAAGGGGAGAGCAGACAGAGAGAGAAGGAGGGAGGGGGTGAGGGAAAGAAAATAGTGACTAATTCTCACATAAATTGGATTTAAGTTTGACCAAAGTACATTACTTAAACAATTTTTAATTCAACTTGTCAATATGTTGTTTAGGATATTGTATCCTCATTTATAAGTAAAATATGTTTGTAATTTCCCTTCATGACAATATATTTTCTCTAATTTTAATATCAGGTGTATTCAGATTAAGTAGAATGATTTTGAAATATTTCTTCTTTTTCTATTGTCTATAAGATTTGGCATGTTCTGTTTTTTGAAATTATCTTTTACTTTTATTTATGTAATATTAGTTGTCTATTTTTTGAGACTTTGGAAAAAAAATAAGAACTGATGACTCCATACTGAGCCTCAGAGTCAAAGCATTCTATAATAGACATTCTCTATTTGACATTGTGAACGTTACTTTCTTTGCATTATTATTATTGATATTGCTTAATATTTTGATGCAGTAATCATCTGTTTTCTTTTCTGAATGTATTTATCTTTGTTCATTCTTTATGAGGTTTCTGTCTCTAGTCCTTATCTTAAACATTGTTATTGTTATTAGATTTTAAGCCTTTTTAATTCTGTGAAGGCAAAAAGTGAAAACCCAATAAACACATGTATATGTAAAAATAAAAAAAAAAAGGAAGTTAAGTCTTCAACTTTAGTGCTTTAATCACTGTAAGTCAATAGATAATGCCTGAAGGATCAATTAAATCACATTCTCTGTAGATATGGAAGTACGTCACAAAGACTCAGCTAACAGGTTTGAAAACAGTTCCTTGAGAAAGAAAATAAGAAAGAAATACTGAAGACTATAGACTACACTAAAAAGAAAAAACTGACAAAACTGATTATCTTTTAAAATTATACAGATGAAAGATGGCGCCTCTGGCTCAAGGAGTAGGGCGCTGGCCCCATCTACTGGGGGTGGCAGGTTCAAGCCCAGCCCTGGCCAAAGCTGCAAACAAACAAAAAAATTATACTGATAAATTGAATAATTATAATAATTCAAATCAGAAAATGCAGAGAATAACATCAACATGCCTATATAATAACCTTGAGTTATATAACGTATCAGAGAAGATATGTCATGAGCAAACAAAGTAGCAATTATCAAAGCACTAGTTAGAATAAAAGACTAATAAAAATAAACTATCTTGCAACTAATTCACATGTGTAATGAAAAAAATGATTATTCAGTGAGAAATGCAGTTGATAAATCAGAGAGATCTGAAAATGCTCGTAAATTCTTTGATGAGACATGGATATTGTATTTGGCCTGAAGTGGTTTTAATAAGACCACTAGAGGAATGTGGTATCTAGAATTCCTTTTTAAGTACCAAGTGAATTAACATTTAATCTTTTTGATTTAGCCAATTCTCTTCTTTGTTCTTTTCACAAAATAAATCAATTTGTCTCAAATAAGCCTTAATGTATTTTTATGGAAGGAACGTTTGTTTTTTGAACTTGTGTTTATCTTGCTCTGTCTTTTAGCCTTTTGAATATAACAGACAGAAGTTTTCATTTTACCTTGTGTTTCTAATATCAAAGAATATGTGTTAGAGCATTTGAGGAGTTACACATCAACCAACAATTTAATAAAAAAGGTTGCAAATGCTTAGTTAGGTGCAAAACTTGTTAGATTTCCTCAGGATAATAAATTTAGCGGGGTTATATTTTTTACTAGAAAGAAATATTTGTATTTCTAACAAAATGAGTTTATAAGATAACATGTAATTTTCCTAAGTTTGAGTCATTTAATTGTCTAGCCAATCATTTTTTACCATTTTGGATGAGAGAGTTTAGATACCTTATCCCTTAATTTTTCTTCCATATTTCTCCTTCCCATGAAGAAACCTCTTCACATCCAACTTATATCTGGCGCATTTTCTGCATGTCATATTTTGAGTTATGTTCTATAGTAAAGAGATTTAGAAATACCTTGCCTTCCAGAATAATATGATAATAATCACTTATACCTTTTCTTTTATCTTTCGTATTTCTATAGTCCTAATTTTTCTGAGGCAAAATGAAACTCTTGTACTAATTAGGAGAAAGGATGTGTATGAGAACACACTAAAAACTAAAGCCATTAGTATATCTCAATATTAAATTCCCTGAATATTTTAGTTCTGTATCTTTAATCTTTGGCATCTATATTAGTTAAGAATTACCATATCCATTTCACAAATGAGAAAATGTTATATTATGAAATTGAAATTGAGAAAGAAACTTTTTTATCTGAGGAATGTGAGTCCCCTTTAATTACGAAGCTTATAAAGGCAGATACTATAACTCAGGTGTCCTCAAACTTTTTAAACAGGGGGCCAATTCACTGTCCCTCAGACCGTTGGAGGGCCGGACTATAGTTAAAAAAAAAAAAAAAACTATGAAAAATTTCCTATGCACACTACACATATCTTATTTTGAAGTAAAAAGCAAAACGGAAACAAATACAATTCACACTGCCGCATGTGGCCCACGGGCCGTAGATTGAGCACCCCTGCTATAACTCATATCCTTTGGTTCAACAATGCATAGCCAATCACTGATCAATGATACTTCTGCAAACCAATGAGAATGGCTGTCAAACAAGTTTGTATCAGACCATTCCTTGTTCTCTTTTGCCTTTAATTACTTGTTTGTACAAACGTCAAACATCACTTCCCAAAGCTATTTGAAAATGTTTCCCAGGCAGCTTACCTCACTTCGGCTTAAGCAAACACTTTAAAATATTTTGTGCCTCAGCTGTCTCTTTTCAGTCAATATAGTAATTGGCCAAATCATTTTTTTTTCATAAAAGGTAAATAAAAAGCAAGTGTTTCAGAAAGGTTCTATCACAAACTCTCTTTTTTCCATAGGTTACACTGCTTTTTAAATGTAATGTTTAGCTGACAGAAGAAATTTGTCATCATTTTAAATGTTTCTGATAAACACTTTCCGACTAGAATTAATATATGCTTTATGAAAGAACAAATCAACCAATCAATAAATAAATGAAAGCAACAATGGAAAAATTAAAACTCCACCTGCAGTAGGAAAATTTATAGCTATTTCTATCTATGAGAGTGTATCTTCTATTAAGATACTCAGTAATCATGTTCCTAGTAAACATCTTTTGTTGGGTTAAAGAAATTATTCCTTAAAATACAGCATGTGGACATGTTGACTTCTTTCGGAAATTAAAAAGCCTTAGAAATAAGTTGCAGAATCAAAATCTGTCTATCTTGTTCCCGTCTCCCGCACACACTCAGGGAGGGACTCTCTCTCTCTGGCATTTCTTTCTTTCTTTTCTTTTTTTTTTTGTAGTTTTGGCCAGGCTGTGTTTGAACCCACCACCTCCGGTATATGTGGTTGGCGCCCTACTCCTTTGAGCCACAGGTCCCACCCTCTCTCTGGCATTCCTTTATTTTACCAAGACGGCTCTTCACAAAAAGAAATACAATTGTTTTCTATCTCCTCCTTGAAATCTCATCATCTATTCAGAAAGAAGGCTGAGAAATGTTACCACTCCTACATGAATTTTTCACAAGATAATGCCCAGCTCTTGGGCTCATTTAAATTCTAAATAAAATGTTTATAATTTCTGTCCCCTGGTCCATTCAATCTCTTTAATAATGACTTACTCAAAAGAACTATCTACATTCCTTATTGTTGGGTGGCTAGCTAGACAGTAGCAGGGCAGATGACAGAGGCAGTGAGGCAAATGTTAGAGCAGTGCGATGGGTCAAGGTGGTTGCCAAAATAATTGAAGTAAACAGTAAGGTTTTTAGTAGGAAAATAAAGTTTCTTAGTGACTGCCAAAGCAAACCAGACCCATTCCTGGTGACTGTAGACCCCGTGGAAAGCACAGGCTCTGGGTTTTCTACACAACTTTGAGGAGTATCTCCTGGTTTTTGGAAGTCTCCCAGAGTCTTAATTAACTCTGTTTTCAAAACAGCCTACTTGACGGATCTTGAAAACAACCCACTTGCAGGATCTTAAACAGCATTATTTCCATAACAGTGCAGGTCAACCTGACCCAGACCAGCAAAAATAGCATAACTATTTCTGACCTGCTCATCTCTAGCTAGCTACCTACCATTACCTCCTCCTTCTGTTATGAAAAAGGGCATGTATGCCTCTTTGCGGATTTTGAGTGATCACTTGGTGATTCTCCCCCATGTAAATTACTAATACATTTATATTAATATGACTTTTATCATATTTTCAGTGGATGTCAGAGGCTAAAGGAAATGTTTTCCCTTTGCCCCAATACTTCATTACTTTTTTTAGAAGTTAAGTTAAAAGTCAAATAGATTGACTCATTTTATGACTGATTTTCATATATGAAGTTATGTGAATTATTTAAACTACTTATAACAATTAAATTATTTAATTTTTCTTCAGCAGGTGATGAAAACGTGCTGGCATTAGTCTTTAAAAACTCCATCAATAAGCTCAATATACCTATTCAATGAAATCTCACAGGCTTATAAACTTTAATTTTAATATAAATATTGATAAATTTTAATATATTTATACTATTAAAGTATATATATACTCTATATATACTATACTTTATATATATACTATAGTATATATAGTGTATATATAGTATATATAAAATTGAGAAATTTTAATATATTTATAGTATTAAAGTATATATATACTTTCGTATATATATACTATACATAAAGTATAATAATATTAGTATTAGTATACTAATATTTATATTAGTATACATAAACTTTTTATATACTAATATAAATATTGATAAATTTTAATATATTTATAGTATTAAAGTATATATATAATTTATATATACTATAGTATTACTATTATTATTATAGTATACTATAATATACTATACTATAGTTTAGTAATAGTATCATTACTATTATAGTATGCTATAGTATTACTATTTAAAGTATTAAAGTATATATACATATACTTTATATATACTATATATTATAGTATATTATTAAATTTTAATATACATATTGATAATATGATGGGTAATCAATGTTACAAAAGTCTAGCAAAATAAATTCACTTTAACACTGTTTTTATTTAATTCTTTGCTATTTATAATGTTATTAGAGTCTCTAAGGTGTCCTCCAAATAAGGGAATCCCTTCTCTACATATGATTTTTAAGTAATTGAAAAAGTAAATACTGTAAATAGCAGATGAAAGCACACACATCAGTTTTGAAGAACATAGTTTAGTGTGGATACCAAAAGGGGTTTGCCAAATAGACTCTGAAAAGAGTCATGGAAATCAGAAACTGGGAAAGTGAATTACCCTTTAGCACACTGAATATTTATTCATTTGGATTAGTATAAGAATAATTATCTGAACAATAAATTTCTGACCAAGACCTGGATTAACAGTTTTGATAAAAAAATGTGAGCAAAGAATGCTATGCCAAAGGTTAGTTAAAAAATAATCTAGAGTAAATCAGTGAATGAAAAAGCATTTCCCCAATAAGTATAATTGCAAAGAGCTACGAATCAAGATAGAATCTGTCTTAGTCCATTTTTGTGTTGGTATAATAGAAAACTTGAGAATTTTTAATCTATAGTGACAAGAAATTTATTTCCCACAGTTCTGGATGCTGGAAAGTCCAAGTCTGAGGGGCAAACATCTGGAGAGAGATTTCTTGGTGCATGAGAGCTTGCTAGAGGCATAACATGGTGGAAGAGAAAAGAGTGGGAGAGGAGGGGGAAGGAGACAGGGAGAGGAGAGACAAGAGTGAGGGAAACCGTTAAACTTCCTCTTTTACAACTAAATCTACTTTTGCAATAATAACATTAATTGATT
Source organism: Perodicticus potto (assembly GCA_963574655.1). Classification (NCBI taxonomy): domain Eukaryota; kingdom Metazoa; phylum Chordata; class Mammalia; order Primates; family Lorisidae; genus Perodicticus; species Perodicticus potto. The sequence goes on along the minus strand of CAUYRH010015294.1, from coordinate 25,189 downwards.
CATTCTACTCTCATAGTGTAATCAACTCTCAATAGGCCCCACTGTTGCATTGGAAATTAAGTTTTGAACACATGTTTTTTGGAGGACACATTCAAACCAGGGGAGAATCTTAGTTGTCCTTGGTATGGTTCTCTCTTTCTATCAAAAGACAATTTTGCTTGAGATATTTTTCTTCATGAGGATTAAGTATTATGTGTGGAAAACTCGTATTGTTAATTAATGGATTAATATGTTTCACATGAATGTCAGGAAGTTTTAAAATAATTTCTGTAAGTTAAGGAAATAATTTTTAATGAAGAGAAGCATATTGAAGAGTCATTATTATTTTTCTGTTTCTGAAATATGTTCTCTAATTTGATGCTAACTAGTCTATTTCCATGGAGAAATTATTATTTTTTATTTTTTTATTGAACTCAAGTGGTTCAGAGTTGTTATGCAGTTATAACTCACAGTACTTAGGTACTGACACTTTTTCCCAGATTACAGAGAGTGAATTCAAACTTAGATGTAAACATATATTATAAATAATATATTTAAACACCTAGCTATGAATTCCCAATGGCACATTATTTATTTTCACTTCTTATGAAGATTATTGAACAGAAATATGTCTTAAAATTGTCTGAAAGTGGATTAAATATTTTGACTTTCAGCTTTTTTGTGGGTTACCAACTGCATTCTCCGTCTTGGACAATGTTTTAGACATTGCCTGGTGCCTTTCAAGGCAAAAAAAAAAAAATTGAAGCTCAATTTTATCACATATGAAAATCTCCTTTAAAATATCTATATTGGCTCAGCGCCTGTGTCTCAATGGGCTAAGACGCCAGCCACATATACCTGAGCTGGAAGGTTCGAATCCAGCCCTGGCCAGCTAAGCAACAATGATGGCTGCAACCAAAAAAAAAAAATGGCTGGGCGTTGTGGCGGGTGCCTGTAGTCCCAGCTACTTGGGAGGCGGAGGCAAGAGACTTGCTTGAGCCCAGGAATTGGAGGTTGTTGTGAGCTGTGATTACAAAGCACTCTATCCAGGGTGAAAAAAGCAAAGCAGACCCATTCCTGGTGACTGTAGACCCCGTGGAAAGCACAGGCTCTGGGTTTTCTACACAACTTTGAGGAGTATCTCCTGGTTTGAAGAGGGTGACAGCTTGAAGCTCTGTCTCAAAAAAATAAATAAATAAATAAATAAATAAGTAAAATAAAATAAAATATCTATATTTAGGATTTTTGCTTTCAATTAGTTTTGGTACTTAAATATTTCTTACTATATTCGTATTACACTAATTATATTTAATTAGTTTTGTAAATGTTTTAATCTTTCATTTTTGACCTATTTTCTCTTATGCACTAACATCATCAATAAAATACTTAGTCTATTTGCTAGAAAGAACCCAGACGTCTAAAAATTATACTTACCCATCTTATAAATATCATTTTTAGATATACAGCCTCTAGCATACTCATTCCTCCATACCAAGGATATTTTAAATGTAGTTATTGCCTGTTTTGTATTATGATGAAAGGTAGCAGTTTGTTCTACACTATCATATTTCTCTCCACACATAAGAAAAATGTAGCTACTTTTCCCACACTTTTAGTTATAGACATCAATTTTTGGCTGTCTGTTATCTTTTGCTCACATTGAACTATACCTTCAAGTTTTCATGCTTTTGTACATTCCTGTAATACTTTAAAGTGGGCTTGTCTGTGTGCCTGGCTTTGGTCAACAGAACACGACAAAGAGTTATGGGAAAAACTCAGTAAGGGCTCTCTTGGCCAGGTGCAGTGGCTCACACTTGTAATTACAGCACTTTGGGTGGCTAAGATTGGAGGGTCTCTTGAGGAAAGGAGTTTGAGACCAGCCTGGGCAATAGCAAAATCCTGTCTTTACAAAATTAAAAATAAAATAGCCAACTATGATTCAGCATGCCTGCAATCTCAGCTGATCTGGAGACTTGAATCAGAAAGATCACATGAGCCCAGGAGCCTGAGGTTGCAGTGAGCTATGATGACTTCTGGGCAAAAGAAAGAGACCTTATCTGAAAAACTTAATAAATAAAAATTATGGGCTTTCTTATGAGGAGTTGTCCTCTAAAAGTGGTGTGTTTTGGAATCTAACTGCCATATTAAAAGGATGATTAAGCATCACATGAAGAGGTATCACCTACAGAGAACGGAGGCCTATGATTAGTGCCTCAGTGGAATTCCCATCTAACAACTAACACCAATTTGCTGGCCAAATGAGCAAACCATTATAAGATTCCAGGCCAAGTCAAGCTGTGCTAGCTGAGGCCAAGTGGAACACATGACCTGTTCTCATTAAGCTCAGCGCAATTTTTAAAAACCTGCGCCATTAAGTTTTGAGATGAGAGTGTATATTGCAATAGATACCTGATATTGTTATTATTAAATAACAAAGTTAATATTTGAAAAAAAATTCTGTATTAACAAATAGAAACAATGCCTTAAAGAACTATGGATGTCTTGAGGTCATGAGATAAATGAGCATAGATATTTGTATCAAGGCCTTGGGCTTTTTGACAGCATGGCTCTTCTAAACTTTGTTTACTTACATATTTTACATTATTCTCTCTTTTTGTTGAGGCAGAGTCTCACTCTGATGTCCAGGCTAGAGTGCCATGGCATCAGCCTACCTAAAAGCAAACTAAAACTCCTAACTAAGTTCAAGTGATCCTCGTGCCTCAGCCTCCCAAGCAGCTGGGGCTACAGGTGCCTGCCACAGCACTCAGCTAATTTTTTTATTTTTAGTAGAGATAAGGTGTTGCTCTTGCTCGAGGTGATCTCAAACTCCTGAGCACAAGTTCTTATTTTGCCTTGGCCTCCCAGAGTACCAGTATTATAGGTGTGAGCCACCATGACTGAACGCATATTTTTTTTTAGTTTAATTTCCATCACCTATAAAATAAAAAAAAAATTACTGCTAAAATTTAACTTGAATGGAAATTGTGGTGATTAACTGGAAAAATGTATGTGAAGAGGAAACCTGTCCCAACCTTGACACACAGATTATAGTTATTCAGTACATAACTATAATTATGTTATTATATCCAGAAGATATAATATAATTTTTTTGTGTTAAGTATATCCATTTCTGTTCACAGTTTTTGTTGTTTTTATATCTTAGAACTTCTTTAATACAGGAATCCATTCAAGATAGCGCCAGCTCAGTTCCAGACTGCCACAACAAAATGAATATTGAAATAAAGTAAGTCACATAAATTTTTTGGTTTCCTAAAAAGTTTTGTTCACACTATATTTGTAGCTTATTAAGTGTATGATGGCTTATATCTAAAAGAAAACCAAAGTACATATTAAATTAAAATATTTTATATGTATTGCTAGAAATTTCCAAAAATAAAGTGCATATATTAAAAAATATTTATTGCTAAAAGTGTCTGCAATCATCTTAGGCTTCAATAAGTCAAAATCTTTTTCTTGGTAGAGGACCTTGCCTCAGCGTTGATGGCTGCTAACTGACCAGGATGGCAGTGACTAAAGGTTGGGGTTGTCTGTGACAATTTTTCAAAATAACACAGTAATGAAGTTCGTTGCATGAATTGACTTTCATATGTCTCTGTAGAATGCCATGGTGTTTGCCAGCATTTTACACATATGCGCTTTTTTCAAAATTGAATTAATCCTCTCAAAACCTATCACCACATTATCTAATAGGCTTCTGAAACATTCTACGTCTTCTGTTGTCATTTTAAAAATGTTTTAGATTGGATGACAGATGACAAAATTTCGGCAAGGGTAGATTTAATCTCAAAAAACACTTTCTTTGCTCATCCAAAGAAGCTACTCTTCGTTAATGTAAGTCTTTTCATGAGACTAAAGCAATTCAGTCACATCTTCAGGTTTATGTGTAATTCTAGTCATCTTGCTATTTCTACCACATTTTCAGTGATTTCTTCCATTGAAGTCTTGAACTCCTCAGTCAACCAGGAGAGCTGGAATAACCTTCTTCCCACCTCCTGTTAAAAAAATGATATTTTGACTTCCTCATATGAATCGTGAATGATCTTAGTTGCATCTAGATTCAGGAATCCTTTCTAGAGGTTTTCAGTTTACTTTGCCCAGATCCATCAGAAGAATCACTATCTATGGCAGCCTGGTAGCATTATATGTATATTTCTTTAATAATAATATTTGAAAGTTGAAATTACCCCTTGATTTATGGGATACAAATGGTTGCTGTATTACCAGGCATGAAAACAGCATTAATCTCCTGTTAGAACTCGTCATTGACTCGGTGCATTGTCATTGAGCAGTAATATTTTCAAAGGGATTTTTTTTTCTCTGAGCAGTAGGTTACAACAATAGGCTTAAAACGTTCAGTGCTGTCATCCAGGCTTTGTTGTTGTTCTGTTTATAGAACACAGGCACAGTAGATTTGGCATAATTCTTAGGAGCTCTAAGAATTTCACAATAATATGAATGAGTGAGCCTTGGCTTCAACTTAAGGTAACTTAGTTGCCTTGGCTCCTAAAAAGAGAGTCAGCCTATCCCTTGAAGTTCTGATGCCAGGACTGACTTCTTTCTAGCTGTGTGAGTCCTAGATGGCATCTTCTCCTTAAAATCTATTGTTTAGCATAGCCACTTTTAGTGATCTTAGATAGATCTTCAGGATAACTTATTATTGCAGCTTCTACATCTGCACTGACAGCTTCCCCTTCCACTTTGACATTGTGGAGATCACTTCTTTTCTTAAACCTCATAAACCAACCTCTCCTGTCTTCACATTTTCCTGTTGTAACTTTCTTATCTCTCTCACCCTTCATAGAAGTGAACAGAGTTAGGACCTTGCTCTGGATGAGGGTTGGCTTTAAGGAAATATTCTGGTTAGTCAAGTCTTCCATCCAGACCACTCAAACTTTCTTAATATTAGCAGGACTTTTGTTTTGTTTTCTTATCATTCATGTGTTACCACTTTTTCTCATCATTCATTGAATTATCACTTTTATTTTCCTTTAAGAACTTTACCTTTGTTTTCATTACTTGGCTAACTGTTTAGGGCAAAGCACCTAACTTTTAGCATGTCTTGGATTTTGAATCACCTTCCTTGCCAAGCTTAATCATGTCTAGATTTTTATTTAAAGTAAGAGAAATAACTCTTTTAAATTGAACATTTACAGACCATTGTAGGGTCAAATGGCCCTATTTCAGTATTGTGTTTCAGGGAATTAAGGAAGCCCGAGGAAAAGGAGAGATACAAGAAAGTATCTGGTTGGTGGAGCAGTAAAACACACACAGCATGTATTAAGGTCACAGTCTTACATGGCTGTGGTTTGTGATATTCTAAACAATTAGAATTGTAACATCAACAATCACTAATCACAGAGCATGAGAACAGATATAATAATAATGAAAAAGCCAAATATAGTGCAAGAATTATCAACATGTGATCCAGAGTTATGAAGTGAGAACATGCCATTAATTTACTGGACTGAGAGTTGACATGGACTTTCAATTTATAAAAATTTCTATATCTGCAAAGCATAATAGACCAAAGCACACTAAACAAGAAATTTTTGCACTTCTCAGTATTCATAAATAGTACTTACCACTAACAAATACAACAGACATATTCTTTAGTGATAAATATGGTAAACTAAAATTTCACATTTTTATTATCAATAAAATCTTTTCATATTTTCTCTGATTTTCCATTCAACTTTATGCACAGTATTTGTGTTTGAAAATAGTAGATTGGTGTTTCATTGGGAAATGACTTTTATATTAGCATTGTCTTCCCATTGCTAAAGATTTCTTATCACTGGGCACCAGAGTTCCCCTATTTTTTCCCTTTTTATTTATTCACATAAACCACACAAGAATCCCCTATCAAAAAGCACATTCAGTGTTTACAACTACATACTTTAATATTCTTAGCATAGAGTTAAACCATGAATTGGGAACATTGCCATGATAATTATTCTTTTTTTCTCATACATTTTCATTCCTGAAATAATTTTTTTTCTTTAGTTTCAAACTTTAATATCCAGCTTTGTCTAACTTTAATAATTCTCTATTACAGAACAGGTTACTGGGAGCCATTTTTGTTATTTCTATCAGGTGGCAAAAGATGAATTAACAGTGTCAAAATACCCAGATCGTGGTAGTACATTGTTGAGGGAAAAAAAAAAATACATCTCCTAATTGGACTTTGACAGCTTTGGCACTAATTTGAACTAGTCATTGCTAACATTCACCCTAGCCTCCATTTCCGCAAGGTCTATTAAGTCATTAAAGATTGCCATGACAGTCTTCTCCACAGGTGTGGAAAACTAGATCTTTGCCTGTGGCAGAGTTAATTAAGATAACAGCTGGATAGTTAAACTTAAAAAGATAAATCCAAGAGATGGTAATATGCTAGTGTTTTTCAAAGTGCCCCAAATGAAGAGACTAGTCGAGGGGAGTCTTGGTTTGTGGTTATCTTATCCCAATTTCGTTGGATGAGAATTATCTGTTTTATAGATGCCTGATAAAGCTGTAACTAAATTATGACTACAAGAGTGTGCTCAGATGATGTACTTACGAAGATTGTACTAAATGATTTCAAACTTGAAGTTTGTGGTTTTACTGACAGTTCCTTGATAGAATCTATCTTAGCTATTGCTGTTGTTTTCCTCCATTAAAAAGTCTACCTTTTTCCCTTCCTTCCACCATTTGACATGACCGTTCTCAGAAGAGTTTCTTGGAATTCTATGACAAGAGAAGAACAAATAAGCTATATAAATTTCATTGTGACAGCGAAACTATCACTGGATGATAACAATTTGGGTAGGTCACAACAGGAAGCCCTCTGCATTGACATAATCTTGACATCAAGATATAAAAGTGTAGTGTTTTTCAACCTTTTTTTTTTTGATCTCATGGCACACGTGAACCCGTAGTTTAACTTCCAAACCACACTTAAATTCTGCTGATCAAAAAGTAAAGAGAGAGAGAAAAAAAGAATATACTTACTGTGACTTGAAATTCTCTTTAAAAAATTTAATTAATGATCTTTAACAATTTTTGTGGCACACCTAAGATCCTCTCATGGTGCACCACTGTGCCACAGCACACTGGTTGAAAATCACTGAAACTGAGACTTTGAAAACCTATAAAATATAAGAAATCCAACTCCTTACAAATCACTGGCATTTTTAGTTTGAGTCTAAAGTCATCCTTTAGAGTGGATTATGTTTGAATAACAATCTCCTCTCAAATCTGTCCTCTTAAAACTCCTTTCTAAAACATATACAGTATGAAATACTTGCCTGAAAAAGCAAAAGTTAGTATTTAAGAATTGTTTTTATGTCATTGATATAAAATTTTAACACACCTCAACATATATGTGGTCACATATATACGTAAACACACACATTTATGCATAATGCATGATAAGCCTGTAAAGGTAAATTTCAATTTATATGTATTCATTTCTCTTTGTCTACATACCTGCTATTAGCTGATGTTTGTCGCCCCACCAAATTATATATATATATTGAAGTTATAACCCCAAACACCTCAGGATGTCACATACAGAAGGTGTTCTGCCTCCAGACTGACTTTCAACATGAGGCACAACATTACTTCTTCCCTGGGTTTCTAGCCAGCAGGTCTACACCTATAGATATGTAGGTTCAGGATTTGCTAGCCTTCATTTACACTTACATGGCCCAGTTCCTCAACAGAAGTGTCTCTTTCTCTCTTCTTCTCTTTCTCTCTCTCTCCACTCACACACACGCACACACCCCACACCCTATTTTTCTGTTTTCGTGATGAACCCTGACTAGTATCCTATTCGTCTATTTGTCTGTCTTTTTGTCGGCCTATCCATCTATGGAGAGAGAGGAAATTATTTTCTTTAAAAGAAGTGATAAATTGAATACTTTCAAGTATACGGGATATTTCAGGTATGAGCATGTGTTATTAAATATAGCATAAAGAATTCTATAAGGGAAGTGAAAGGAAAATGTTATTTCCAAGGCTGATAACTTAAAAAATAGCTTTTCCACATAGGTAGGTGGAGAGATTGGTAATGATGGTGATTATCCAATTACTGTAATGATTTCTACGCAAAAGTATAAGAGTAATACACCTATTCAAGAAAATACTCAGAAATTTCAGAACTCTGACAATCTTTTGAACATTTAACCTCATATAAAAAACACATTAAAATATGTGTAAATCCATACAGGATTCTGGAAAATTAATCCATATACATAGGTATTAGCAAAAAATTCAGCTTTGAGGAGGCCTCAAAATGGCTGATGAGAAGCAGCTTTAGCAGAGGCTCCTAGACAGAGGGAGAGATGTTGGGTTGAAATGAACTTGTAGAAGCTGAAAGTGGGGGGCTGAGCATGGATAGAAGAAAGTGAGGGGCACATTATCCCTGCTGAGACAAGTGGCCAGGCCAAGAAGGAGAAAGAAATACAGCAAAGATCAGGTCTGGGGCAACAAGTCAGAAAGTGCCCACTGGCACGAGGACAGGAGACCCCTTCCCAAATGGGAGATCTGCAGTGAGTTTCCATAATGGAAAACACATTACAATATGTCTAAATCCATAAAGGATTCTGGAAAATTCATACATATACCCAGGTATTAGCAAAAAAATCAGCTTTGAGGAGGCATCAAAATGGCTGACTAGAAGCAGCTTTAGCCTAGGTCTGGGCTAGGGCTTTACTGCTTGTTTGTCTTTGGTGAGCAGTGACTGCATTGCAGCAGTGAGAGGCTGATTCCGCTCCTCCAGCTACAGAAGGGATGGCATGAATGTGAGACCACAGGTGTTTGTATCTTTGCCTAGCACAGAGTCCAGCAAAATACCAGGACTCCTTGAATTGGGTAGAGGGCAGGTTGACATCAAAACAGTGCCAGGTTGTGCTATTTCACCAAGCTGCCCCCAGAGTCTCTGGCTGTAAGGGACCTTTGTGAGGCTATCAGAGAAAAGTCATAAATACAAGCCCCAGCTCATCAAACATAGGCCTTAAAGTAAAGGAAGAAAAAAAAAAAACAATTGAATAACCAGTTAGAAAATATTGGCTAAAACAGAGCTTTGAGATAAATATAAAATGTTGAGCTTGATTAAGGATGAAAAAGGCTAGGGGGAAGTAGGAGAAAATTCTGGCCTTCTAAATAAGAAAGTTAAAAAAGGCCCCGAAGCAAACAAAGAATTTCCGTCATGCTTCAAATTGACCAAGTCCATAAATATGGTTTCCAGTTGATAACGCGAAGTGGGGGTAATAATCGCAGTTACAAAACAAATGTCTCAATCACAAGACTTAATAGTCACCACTAAATGATTATCGGGAAAACAGCAGGTAGCAGTTATTGTTAAAAAGAAAAGGAAAATGGGCACATGTGGCAACTGAGGTGATCTGTGACCGATAGGAAGTAGAAAAGAATACCTTAAGACCTAGGGGGACCAGTGAAGAGCTTTATAGATAATTATAGGGGGGAGACTAAGATCAGATACTTACCTATATACTGTCTTTGAGACGCAATCTCCTCTCACTCAGGGGAGGGGAGCCCTTTCCTCTCTCTGGAAAAGTTTATGCTTTGTCTGTGTTTTAAATAAACTTGGCTTCTGTCCTGCTGCACTGGAGAATCCGGGCTGCATTATTGTCACTCCCCCTTTATTTTACTTTCACTTTAAGTCAGCCCAATTTGCTAGTTCTGCTGAGTGACCAGACCAGGTCTAATGGACAGTTCCCCGGGGCCTTAGGAACCCCCAACAGAACTGACATGACTTTGGGAAATGCTGGTGAATAGACTTAGGGATGCATTGAAGGGTATGATACTGGCTTATATCAATGAATCTAATTTCTTTTTTACTGATAGTTATGTCACACCTTTCAAGAAGTTTGTAAAATTTTAAGATTAAGTTTTAGAAAATGTATTGCTAGCCCCACTTTTAACATGTATTCATAGAATTAAAACTATAAAAATAATTTATTACTTTTAAGCAATTGTTATTTAGGGGGTCAAGTAAATTGGCCCAATAGGCATACTGATCACATTCTCTTAAAGAATTATTTAAAACAGGGTGGCACCTGTGGCTCAAGGAATAGGATGCCAGCCCCATATACCAGAGGTGGCGGGTTCAATCCTGGCCCTGGGCCAAAAACTGCACAAAAAAAAAAAAAATTAAAACATAAAGGTACTTGCACAGAATGAGCAAAATACAGGGTATTTGATAGGATGCCCACAAATATACCATATGTAGGGAAAATGGGAAATTATAGCTAAATGTATCTTTATTTACAAAATATTCATTATAAAATTTTACCAGGAGGTGACCAACATATACAGAATGCTTTATAAATAATTTGTAAAATTCTGTAATGAATATTTTGCAAATGAAAGTTCATTTAGCTATAATTGCCCTTTGTCCCTATGTATGGTGACCTTTGGAACACCCTGTATTTCCAAGAATAGATGATATATATAAACACATTTCAAAAGTCATAAATTATCCCCTCTCTCATTTGTAGGATTTAGATATTATGGAATTACATTGCAAGCATTCTTAAAATTATAGCTCTTCATACCTTTAAAATTATGTTTATAAAATTTCCTTCTTCTTTACCAATGTAACACTCAGGTCTGCAAATACCTTCTAGTTAGTACCGGAAGTCTGAATGTAACCTTTTCACAGGTGTAGCTCAGGCACAATAGGAGGTTAAAAGCATCAATTAGAGGTGGGTAATTATGAAGTATGTGGTGATATAATTATACTCATGAATTTATCTTCGTGTTTTTTTTAAATATTGAAAGCTATTTAATGCACCATTATCTAAAAAAGTGACATAAAGTCATTCTTTATGAATGTTTCCTTTGTCTCTGGAAAACTCAACATTACTACCATGTAGAATTTTCAATACAAACGTTTCCCTTTCATCTTTTGTACAAAAAGAAATATGCTTTACCATTTTTATTTAAAAAAAAATCTGGTGTGAAATTATTTTAGAAAACTTGAAAAGATATACAAGAAAAGCAGAAAATTAATATCCTATTTTCCATCTTCCTAAATAATGGTATTAAACTATGCTTTCTTCAATCATATAATCATAAATGTGTGTATATGATTAAATCCCAAAATAAATTTTATGTATATGCAACAATATATGAATTATTAAAATAAACAAGAATTACCCTAACTTTACAAATACTGGCAAAGTTCACAGTTTGTTTTCCCAGTATTTAAACCCACATATTTAATATTTAACATATTTATATTTTAAACATATACTTCAGATGATGTATTTAAGCCTGCTACAAACGATAAGAGTATTGGAACTGCTCCTTTGTTTTTGTATAGAGAGAACATGGTATAAAGGAAATATTTAAAATTCATATATACCCATAAATGTTCATTTTTTTCTTTTTAACTATGGCATTAGTCAGTTTCACATCTCGACCTGACATAGAATAACAAATATAGGGCAATGATTTAGAGAAAGCACTAATATCAAACAGTAAAAAATGTCGCAAGTAAACGTTTTCAGAGTTGTTTTCACAATACAGCATTTATAAACATGGTGGTTTCTCCTTTCTAGCTTTATTGCCTAATTCAAAAAAAAATAATTATTTCTCATATCTGAGGAGGAACTGAAAAAAATGACAAAATATAAATAAAAGTCAAGTTCAATTAGAAATGAGAAGGGGGTGTGAATGCCAGATAACCATTAAAGAGTATTTTTAACACATGCAAGGACACACTAGGAACTCTAATATAGCTTTTTTTTTTTTCTTGATGCTTTCTTCGAAATTTATCTGGGGTTCATTATTTAATATAACGTCATAAAATGCATGGGATCTTGTCCTTCTGAAGTCTTTGACCTTGGCATATATTGCAGAAATGGGAAATACGCGGAGTCAGCACATCATTAGTAAGCTGCAGTTACTTGTTAAACATTGGATGCATTCCCATCTTTGCAAGTTGCTTAAAGTCTGCTTCCTTGCTCTTGGTCTCCTTTTGGCCAAGTTTTCAAACTTTTAATACATTTTTTTTTCACCAGAATGATTTGGCCTGGCAATGATTAAATCTGTATTTGGCAACAAATGGTTGCGAGGTTACCTTTTGTAAATTTAGTCATTTATGAAACCTAAGAGTTCAAGTGTATGGTGTATCATTTAACTTATTCATCTTCCACATTATTCTAGAAAACTCTCCTGAAAAACTATTTTATTCATCATAAAAATGTTGACAAGAATAAGAGAAGAGGTTAAATCTCTCAGTTCAAAGTTGTTAATATATACAACGCACGTGTTTTGATAACTAGAGATAAATAATATTAATTTGAGGTACATACACGTACAAGAATATTGTTCCCAAGAAAAATAAAGGCAAAGAATGGATTCATTGTCCTAGAGATTACATAAAGGAAAATAAGTACAATATTATTCTTGCTTGAATTTCCTTCCCTCCCTTCTAAAGTTTTGAAAATTGGATTTTGTAAAGGTAATTTTTACAAATATTCTTTTTTTCTCCAGAGTTAACGAATTTACCTTTTCAAAAACCAGTTTCTTGACCAGGAATTAAACTCAGGCAACAGCAGTAAAATAACGGATTCGACCACTAGTCTACAAGGCAAAATTCCTTTATTTAAACCCTGCAGTGCTTTCAAATCAAGCAATTTGAGCATACAAAAGATTTTAACTTTTTAAAAAATCTGATTTCTGCTGCTGCTTCTTTTTAAAAATGTTTGCCTCTTGTTTCCAAGGCAGTTCCTAAAGCTATATTGTCCACAGGTCTTTTTATAGATACCAGTGAGGTAGCTGTTTAAGATGAGAGCTCCCCCCCAAATTTTTCTTTAAATGCGGAAAATTTATTTCATAAGAGAACTTGGTTCACATACTTATTCCCCTCTCCCAATTGAGTTTTGAAAAGGTAAAAAAAAAAAGACAAAGACTTTTATTAACATCATTAGACCAGTTGCTACAGGTGAGGCTCTGAAGTGTTGACTTTGGATAAGAAATGTCACCTGTTTCTGCTGCCTTTTGCCAGTTGTCCCGGGATTTCAACTGTGGGCTCAGAAAGTAGCATAGTAATGTTTCAAACTAATGTGACAAACTATAGAGTAAGGTAGTTTCCCCCTTCTGAAGATTTGACAATTTGAGTCTATAAAACAAACGTAATATCTTAACAGGGAAGAAAAAGGCCTACAAATGGATTCTGTGCATAGGTGCAGACCGTGGGAGTCATTCACAATAAGAAAATTGAAAGAAAGGGCCAGATGGCTGAAGCTTTCATACTATACTCAGGGGATCCGAACATGGCTAGGCAATTTATGGGATCAGGAAGAGGATACAGGGCATGGAGCAAAGGTGGTATTGTTATGCAGAAGAAATCTCACAGGGAACTGCTCTCACAATAATTGATGGTAGCCATTGGTGAAAGATTTTCTGTAAGATCTTTAGTCTCTTTCTTCTGTGACATAATTGCTCCTAGAATAAAGTGGGGAGGGTGGAAGAAGGATGGAGAACTCAGAAAAAGTGTGTCTGCACCTGTTGTTTATTTCCTCGACAAATGCAAATCTTTCCCACGAGGGACAGCTTTTCAGCTATTCTTGGGTTTTGTAGCTTCTCCAAATGGCCATCTTGAAATATGCCAAAGAATGATATTTTGGAAATATTTTTGGTCTCTTTTATTCACAGCCTGAGATGGAAAACAGTGAACTTCAAATGATCTTAATTGAAGTTCTTGGGGTAAGGTCTCTCTCTCTGTGTCCTTTTCTCTTTCTCTCTAACTTTTTAGCCATTTAGTAGAAAGTAGAACTATAAAAGCTTTTATCTTTTTTTTCTTACCATACAATGATTTCTTCTTTACCTAGTGTAAGGTGTCATTCAGGGTAATTGTTTTTCTTATAAATTTTCAAGGACTTGATGTATATCATGTGTTGATAATTAAAGACAATTTATTGATTCCCAGTTGTGTGTCTGTGTGAAAGATGTTTGTAGGAAGTAAATATTAATGAATCGCTGCTAACGTACCCATGCTATTTATCACACCTAATAACTATTGTTATATAATCACTCCTCATACAGGTGGCTAATTTATTTCAATATATCCATATAAAGATTTGTATTCAAAGAATGCCAAGTGTTATTATTTCTGCTATATTTCAGCTCTTTTTGCACTAATGTTTCTTTGTTCCCTTAAGACTTATGGTATATTTATTTTCAGTGGTTAATACACAACATTTCCTTTATAACAAAACTTCAATATTTGTGTCTGTGTAGAATTAATATTTAGTGAAATTTCCGATTATCTTGAAACTCTTGTGGCTTTTACATAAAATACAAGCCTGTATACTCCACAAGGGTTGAGCTGTGGGATGTTTTCAAAAGTATCTTTAATCGCCACTTGTCTTGCACTCTCTCCAACAGAAATCCATGCTGTGTATCCTTTATAAAATTCTGATTGAAGTCATATCTATCTTAGAAGGTTTAATACCTTCAAATATGCTAAGAGTTTGGAAACTTATGATCAAAGTAGCTATCAAAATGCAAAATATTACTGTCATTGTTCTCAAAAGGTACATAGCAATCAGTCATGGGCCTTGTGCACTTTCCCCTCCAGTCACTGAGATCTGATCTGCTCCGAGAGGCTGGTTTGCCATTGATTAAATGTTCTTATCTCTATAGCCAAGTTAATCTTGTGTGGCATCCGAGCTTTTATTTTATCTTCTTTACACAGTCCCCTTCAGGCTCTACAAATGTGAATAAACTTTAAAGGAATAACAAGCCAGCAGTCATTTTTTTTTTTACCTTCTCAACAAGTTGTTCATGAAACATTCTGTAAGTAGCCAAGTTCTCTTTAGACACACACTTCCTTTTCTTCAAGAACTGAAGATAATTTTAAGGCATTGGAAGATTTTACAAACCCCTTAAGTGTGACAGGCATGTACGTAACCAAATTATTATCTGAGGTCTTCATCCAGAAGGAGGAAATTGAGGAGAGGAGGAGGAGAGAGTTCAGCTGCCGACCATGAATTTTCATAATTCGTGTTACATAATAATACATTTGTTGAGAAAGTTTGTTTTCCCTTAGTTCATTTCAATTAGTTCATTTCATTATAAATACGCGTTATTATTTACCTAATGTTCATTTATCAGACATACACAATAAATTAAAAGTAAAATAGTCCCTCTCAAGACTACCTTTGATTTGGGCAAAATCTAGTGCCTTACCATATAAATTTTACTGAAGTTATAGTTTGTTGTGATAAACACAGTGTCAGTCTTAGACACCGGTATCAGACTGCAGAAGCTCAGGGAACTGTACCTCTTAAGTCTATGAAGTTATTTGGTATAAGATGTGTTTGGTGTATCAATCAGAATCTTTCTATTTTTGTTCAGATCCTGCCAGTTTGTTGGGAGCCCCAAATAAATGCTCTCACCTCCAGTGTAATAGCCTAATGATATTTAAAACAGTATTTGTTAACACACATCACCTAATTTAAATGAGGTCCTACAGAAAAATATATCCTTGTCATGTGCCCTTTATACTAGAAAGCATGTATTCACATTCATTTTTTAGCTATGTAATAATAAATATTAAGGACAGGTAATCTTCTACGTAAAAAACAAATATTCAGGCTCAGCGCCCATAGCACAGTGGTTACAGTGCCAGCCACATGCACCGAGGCTGGAAGATTTGAGCCCAGCCTGGGCCAGCTAACCAACAATGACAATAGCCACAAAAATAGCCAGGCACTGTGGCTGGTGCCTGGAGTCCCAACTACTTGGGAGGCTGAGGCAAGTGAATTGCTTCAGCCCAAGAGTTTGAGGTTCCTATAAGCTGCGATGCCACGGCAATCTACAGAGGGTAGAGGGCAACATTGTGAGACTCTGTCTGAAAAAAAAAAAAAAAAAAAGGAATATTAAGCAAGGCAAGGTGACCAATTTTTATCTTAAGAGGGATAGAGTAGATAAAGAATAGCTAGACAAATAGCATATTAGTTAACAGGCTCGAGCCGTACATATATGGACACTTTACACATGGAATAAACAGAAAATAAAGATTTAAAATTTGGCCACATATGTCAGACAACACATCGCTAAGTCACTAGATAAATTTATTTTAGTGAATTCCCAGTAATAGAAATGACTGCAGTGTAATAAAACAAAGAATAAAGCTTTGAACAAAACTAATTAGATAGAAGGATAAAAATAGACATATTTACCTATAATTAACCAATGAATTAAAAAGGAATTCACATAACAATTTGAGAATATTCAGAATGTAATACTGATGACGTTGCTCCATGGAAACGTGTAAAAGTCAGGCACAGGTCCAAAGTTTATCTTCCATATACACTATTATCACATGCACTATTGCTGAGAAGAATGAGATTAACTTTATTTTATAAACTTAAAATAGATAAGTTATGAAAATGTGAACCAAAACCCCTGAGTTTTTCTCATCTTTAAATGTATTTAAGAAATCATGAATGCTATGTGGCCTTATTTTGACATGAAAGTTTGGTTAAATATTACTCTCAAAGTTCTTCTTTATTTAACCTGAAACAATTTATCTTTGAAAGAGACAATAAATTTTCCTGTTTTCAAAAAAACAGTAGTGGCATACTCAACGCTGCTGCATATTTAATAGACTGTTGCAAGTGTTGGTCTGTCATATAATTTATTGTGTATGACAAGGTAGTGTTATGGGATAGGAAGTACAGTACACTGAGAAATTCACATCACTTTATAGTGTAAAATTTGGTTTGAGGAAAATATCTCTGGGAAAAAGACTGAAAAATAAATGAAAAAGACCATTCCAAGAACTGTCTACAAAACTGTGACTACAAATTATGTAAAGTGCATATAATGGGAATATCAAAACAAGAGAAGAGAAAGGAAGAGAAGAAATAGTTGAAGAAAAAACTGATGAAATTTCTCCAAATTAAAGTCAGACATCAAACCACAGATCAAGGGAACTTGTAGAACAAAAGGAAAATCAAAGCCAAATACACTACACCCATGCATATAAAATGCAAAGTATAGAAAATCAAATACAAAGAAAAATATTGAGGGAAGCCAGAGGGGAAATATTTGCCTCTAGAGACTGACTTCTTTCTAGAAGCCGTGCAAGCAAGAAAGGGAATTTCATGTTCTCCAAGATGACATAATAATCTTTACTACACATGTGGCAAACAACAAGGAACCAACATACGTAAGGCAAAAATTAATAGAACTGCAAGGAAAAATAAAGGAATCCACTATTATAGTTGAGGCTTCAATGAGCAAAAAACAGACAGATCCAGGAGGCAGAACATAAGGGAAGAGATAAATGTAACAGTATCCCCAATCAATGGGAGACATCCAAAGAAGAATGTACATACTTCTCGAACTCATGAAACATACACCAGGATAGACTACCTTCGGGACCATAAGACAGACATTAACATTAAAAAATAGAAATAATAATGATAACAAATGATAACAAAATTGAACCAGAAAGCAATAAAGAAAAATAGTGAGAAAATTTCCAAACACATGGAGATAACACACATTTGAATAATACATAAGTCAAAAAAGAAATCTTAAGATAATGTAAAAAATATTTTGCACTAAAAAAAAAATCACAATTTGTGGGATGCAATGAAAACAATATTTAGAGGGAAAATTATAAAATCGAATGCATATATTTACAAAGAACAAAGATCTAACATCTATGAAGTAGCCATCAACCTTAGGAACCAAAGGGGGTGGTATAAGAGCAAATTAATTAAAGAGAAAGGAAAACAGAGGTTATCATATATAATAAATTAATCAAAAACTAGAGGAGAAATTTTTGAAAATAGTAAATCAACAGAGAAAATTAACAAAACCAAATTTTCCGATTCTTTGAAAAAAATCAATGAAATCAACAATCCTTTAGCCAGGCTAATTAAGAAAAAAAGAGAGATGAATCAACAATATATGAATTATAATATACAGAAACAGCATTTGGCAAAAATAATATCCAATCAGTTTAAGATTATCACAAAACTAGAAATAGAGGAAAGCTTCTTCAGTTGATTAAAGAACATTTACAAAAAATTACAGATAACATTATGCTTAATGGTCAGAAAATCAATGCTTTCCTTCTAAGACCAGGAATATTATAATATTACTAATATTTTTATATAAATAAAACATAATATTATTATTCTTCTAACTACTTTTAGGACTTGAAGTCCTTTTAAGTGTAATAACACAAGAATAGGAAATAAAAAATATACATATTTAGAAGAAATACAAATGTGTTTGAAAATAGTATGAATGTAGAAGATCTAAATCTAATGATTTTACCAAAGAAAATAAAAGAAAAATTAAAAAAAAAAACCTCTTAGAACTAGGAAATAATTTTAGCAGAGTTGAAAGAGATATAGGTTAATATAGATATAGGTTAAAAACATAATAGGGTCTTTCAAAGTCTTAAGTCTTACACTACCCTATATCTATATTAACCTATATCTCTAGAAACCAATAACTAACAAGTGGAATTTGAAATTAAAAATACAATTGTATTTATAATAGTGTTACCAGTGAATGATTGTCCTCGGTCCTTAAATTTAGAGACAAAGAATTGAAATCAAATACAGAAGTAGCAGAGCAAAGTAAAATAAGTTTATTAAGTAGGTATATCACTGGACTTGGAGGGGTGTGTCAAGAAAGGTTCACACAATACAGTACCCTCCAGAAGAGGCACAGGTGCAAGTGGACAGTAGCACGGGGTCTTGTTGGGTTCCCTTCTCCTTTCCCTGTTGTATATCTGTCTTCTTAGTTAATGAGAATGTTGTTTCCTTCTGTTCATCGTATTTGGGGGTTTTTACTTTTTTTGTGCAGATCCGGATATGTCATGGCTTCCAAAACCATTTGGGGAAGGAGTATCTACAACATTAAGTGATGCTAATGATGGTATAATGACATCTGAGTCACTTGAAGACGCTCTAATGGGTACAATCACAGTTCAACCACAGATTTTGCCTTTGTAGATCCTAACTCTATTTTTTTCTCTAATTTTAGCACAATCTGAGTTTTTTTCTGTGCCACCTGTTTTCCCTATTTTGATCTCATGCCTCAATAGTATAGCCAAAAATGAAAAACTTAGGTATAAATCTAATAAAATGTGTATAAGATCTATATGATGAAAACTACAAAATTCTTAGCAAAAAATCAAAAATTAGATGAATAAAAACTGTTTCATGCTCATAAAAAGAGACTCAATGTAATTAAGATGTCCATTATTACTACATGACATATAGGTCAATGCTACTCCAGTTAAAATCCTAGCAAGTCATATTGTGGATATCAACAAACTGATTCTGAAGTTTATACAGAGGGGTAAAAGGCAAAAGCATAGCCAACACATTAAAGGAAATGAACAAAGTTGAAGGACTCACACTATCCAACTTTAAGACTTATGATAAAGCTACAATAATCAAGGCATTGTGAGCTGGTGAAATAATAGACCTGTGAATCAAGGGAACATGATGGAAAACCCAGAAATAGACCAACATAAATATCACTAGCAGCTTTTTCAGGATGATATCATCCTAAGTAAAAGATGACAGACTGTAAAAGCCATATATTTTATAACTCTACTTGTACATCAGTCTGGAAAACGTAGACCCCAAAGAGCAGATAAGAGATCAGGTGTTTCTAATGGTTAAGGGTGGGAGAGGGTGTACTATAACAGATTTGCACAACAGAATTTTAGAAAGATGAGGAATTAGTTTTGTTTTTTATTGTGGTCATGGTGACACTAGCCTATCAAAACATACACAAAGAAGTTTATTTTGAAGTTTGAGTATTACTGTATGTAAACAAAAGTGAATTTAAAAAGAAAGTAATGTGCTATTTTGTATATAGTCTATATATACACACAAGGGCCATCTGGAAAGTACCCAGCCACACCTCTGTTTTTCATATTACATGCCTGGATACTCTGGAATGGCCCTGAAAAGTACACACACAAAGAGGATACCAAAAAAAAAACACATACACATTTTAAGAAAGAAAAAATATATATATAACTCACATTTAGTTTCTCCAATTATAAGAGATAAAAAATACAGTATATAAAATATCAAATGTTATTTTTATATATTTAGTATTACAATTTTAATACACATTTTTTCTTTCATAAAAGTTGTATACATATTGAGACCTTCTGTATTTATAAAGGGTCCAACAATTAAGTTGGCCAACTCAGCCTAGAAAAAGTGCTGTAGACCTAGTTGCTCAATATCACAAGGGCCACGTCTGAGTACTCTCCCTGGGAAGTTACGCACTGACCCCAACATGTTTCAAAGCACTTTCTCTAGAATGCACCAACTTCATTGTCAGAACTTGCATAATGACAGCTGTAATGACCATTCCAGTAAAACGTGCTTCAAAATGGCTTTGGAGAGTGGACTAGGATAGCTTTCCAGGGGGAGTACCTCAAAATGACCAAGGTAATATTCAGCAGTGAGGTACATAATACTTTTTCTAGGATGAGTTCACCAACTTAGTTGTCTGCCCTTCTGTATTGTATGTATGTCTGTGTGTATGTGTGTGTGTGTGTGTGTGTGCGTGATGTCTACCTTTTGTTAATACTTTCAAAGTAATAAATATTAGAAGCCTGTGATGTGATTGCTTCAAAGATCTCTGGGAATAGATTTTAACTTACAATTTTCTTTACAGTCATATTTTTAGTTAAAATTGAGTGTGAGATAAATTCTTATTCAGATATAAGGTTAAACCAAGAAAATTTTCTTCAGAATAAGACTCAGATGTATGGATGGACTTGCACAGATTTTATTGAAACCAACTGATTTTGAGGGTGACATAAGTCGTTGGTAGATGGAGATGGCCTGCCACATCAGGGACTGACGGATAGATCAAGTGGAATAAAAGGCTACACTTCAACGCAAATGCAAGATGCGAGAGGGCTGTAAAATCATAAGGATGTAGAGAAGCAAATTATGCAGCTTAAAAAATACATTTTGTAGACCTGCCATGAAACAAACCAGTATTGGAATGTTGGGTCCACACAAAAGCAAACTAAAATTCTTTCATGATACTAAATTGTTTCTTCAAGATAAAAACAAACAAAAAAATCAAAGTAGAAAATAAGTCCTTGTAACTTTGATTCTAATTTCAATATTGTATCCCCGGCTGATAAATGACATGGATTTTCTGTGGCTAAGATGATACCCTGAGCAGAAAATTAAGTGGCTGTATCAAAAAAATGGCTTGGGCATGTACGCCTACATTGCTGAATGTTATAAGGTTTATTAACTGCCTTAAGTTTTCCTTCCGTAACAAGGTGGAAATCTGCTCTAGAAAAACGTTGCCCCCCGATCTTGCTGGAATCCTCGATGCCAACTAACCTGGACACCTTTGCCTTGAAAATCCTGCCAGAAGCATCCGTTGTCTAGAAGACCAGCCTCGCAATCTTTCCTGATAAGAAGCTAGACACTAAACCAGTTCCAGCCGGCTTGCAGAGATTGGTCCAGAACACCTTGTGCCCTATAGTTCACCTTTTGATATAAAGAATAAAATTCCACCTCATTTTAGTGTGAAATCCTACTGCAAAATGAATATGGGATATGGACTATGTACATTGATTCATTGTGTATGTGCTAGTTATATTACCTAGTACTATTGATGAGATAATATCTTGGTGTTCACATCTGTTTTATATTTAAAGGTATGACTTGGAAGTTCCATTGATTTCCAGAACTCATGTTTGTTTTCAACAGGATTTTCATAATGACAGTAGTCTGCTATAAATGAGCTCCCACCAGTATAACTTATACAAATTTGAGCTTCAAAATAATAATAACATGTGCTATAAATCAAACTGATCACATTTGTTGAAAGTTTGTAAAGTTATAATGACATTCAATTAAGCAAAGTTTATTTGCAACATACAAAAATTGATTCTATTACAAAACAAGTGGGAGGCACATTTATTTTTTTTTTTCAGTTTTCAAGTGTGGAGATTATAAACATATAAGAAGATCTAACTTCCTCTATCCTGTGTATGTCTGTCCATAAAGAATGAGTAGTTTTTATTTCTACTTTGTAACTAGAGAAGAATGCAGTTTATTATGAGAAAGCAAAGTGTAGTCAGACAAAAAAGTAGGAAAGATTTTTTCAGCCTTGGAAGTTTTAACAAGCAGAAAGAAAAGAGTAATACAAGCCTGTAGTGAGTGATGAGAAAGGCAAAACTTCTTTCCAGACACTGAATAACTTAAAACTTTCTACAATGTATACATAGATCAAAACATTACACTGCACCATCATAAAAACACACAGGTATTATTTTTATTAAAAATAAATATGAAAGTATGAGTAACTTAAAACATTGCATGTACCAATATAAGCGAGCAAAGTTAATTATTTAAATTGTCAAAGAGAGGAAAACAAGGAACAATTTCTACAGGCTAAAGAATGAAAAGTTTATACCTTAAGAATGAGATTTTCAAAGAAAGAGAAAAGAAGAATTATATTTTCCACACAGGGCAGTGGTGTTTGAATTACACTTCTTAAAAGTTATTCCCAGGGCTATAATAATTTATATATTCAAAAACCAAAAAGTTCAATATTATAATTATAAAAATATTTATAAATAAATCGCTCAGTGCTGGATATCAGAGTGATAGCAGTGACTAAAATAGTGCATCTACCTAAAAGTCAGTAAGATCTATGCTACGCTATGTAGTGTGCTCAGAGGTTGCCTGAAATTACGTCCCTATTATCCCAAGTCTTTCTATAATAAAATATTTACACAGAATTATGCTTTAAAATATACCACGAGGCTGGTACATTTTGAAATTCCCCTTCAAACGTAATGTTTTATTAATCATATTTTGATCATGAAAAGATGTTAAGTGAATTAGTTTGATCCGCTATTCATCTATTTATTCACTCAATTTGAAATACCACATGACTAGGAAACAATACACACAGGGTGAATAAAATCTACTTATTTATCTATCCACTTATCTATAAATATTATGTATCATAGTTATATTTATTCTGATTTGTCTAATCATAAAAGAAAACATCTGCATGTTGCAGGGTTTTTCTTTAGGTTACTGTGTATCTTTTTTGTTTTTCTGGTGCACAACAAATATTTCATTGTTTGTTCTGTGCTGTTTTCCATATATCCTGACATTATATATTCCATATATATGACATTATATATTCCATATGATTATATATTCCATATATATCTACTCTGATAGAATGGAACATTACATATTCCATTATATGACATTATATATTCCATATATATCCATTCTCATAGAATGCCATTTTCTGTCCTCAAAATTATGAGTGCTGAAAATGGCTTTGGCTTCACGTGATTTCCTTTTTCAGCTAATCTCCTTTGTTCTCTCTATTGCAAGTACGGACAGTCTTTCTCAGTCCTTAAATGTGACACGAAGGGCGTCCAGGTTCACCAAGACCAGCGGACTAGAAAGACTCATAAATCACTCACACTTGGTTTTTATCTTTGTGATTCAATCCGCAAAGCCAGTTCTGGGAACTCTACTTCACAGCTCCTAATAACCTTAGCTAATATTTCTGAACTTCTAGAATAGATATGGTCTATTTCACCTCATTTGACAGCATTACATTTTATCATGAATAACCTAATTTTATACATGTATCTGCAGGACACCTAAAAATAACCTATGTGTGATTCACTTTCCTAGGTTATTGCTGATATACATTCTATCGATCTATTTTCTGTGTATATACGTGTCATATTCAGGTTATTTATGATACACATTCTATAATAAATAACCCAGTACATGGATAGACACCTAATCCTGACATATGTGTGATTCACTTTCCTTGAGATACAGGGAATAAAAATAATTATTAAATAGCTTAGGTAAATTAGTAGATTTTTGCTGTTGTTTAGGGGTTTTTTTAATTTTGTGTTTTATCAAAATATGACTTGCAATTTCTGATTTTAAAAAGCTGGATTTTGTTTTATTCTCTTGGTAATTCAATAAATGGAAAGAAGTCTATGATTCTGGTGACAAACCATGTAAATATGCCATTATAGATGAAATTTTACCATCCCCACCGCAATTCGTATGTTGAAGTCCTAACTCCTAAAGTACCTGTATTTGGAGACTGTACCTTTAAAAAAGTAATTCACATTATAAGAGGTCATAAGGACGGAACACTAATACAATAGCACTGTAAGATTTTGAACAAAAACAGAAAAAGTACATTGTTAATAATAACCTTTGAAAAACAAAAGAAAAAAGTTGATAAGTTAAATAGTTTTAAAAAAACATCATTTCGACCATCTGTGTAGTAAAGACTGAAATATTTGTAAAGAACAAGAGATCCCATCTCAGGATGGGCAAAAGATCTAAAAAGAAACTTCTCTAAAGCAAAGATATATTTAGTACTAAAACATACATTAGAAAACAAAGAACAGAATAAAAACAATAGGAATTAAAATCTAGACATAGAAAACAGCATACAACTAAAGATATGAATGCTTCCAGGTAAATCCAGAGATCTCCCTCAGTCACACAGGACTTGTTTCATCTTCAAATTAAGAACCCAACAAGATAATTCTGAAGTATGTCAGTTTAATAGAAGCTTATACACATTTACAGAGGTCTCTTTTATATCTGATAAGATAAATAAAGCCAGCCTGTGTTATTCATTAAACTGAATGCATACCATCAATTTATATACCCCTAAACAGTGTAGATGAGCTAATAAATGGAAGTTTGGGGAGAATTTCCAACTTTGTTGCTTTTTTTTTAAAAGTGTCTCAATGGCTTTATTCTCTCTCTTTTTTTTCTCAATTTTTTTTTAATTATTAAATCATAGGTGCATACACTAGTGCAATCAAGGGGTACAATGTGCTGGTTTCATATACAATCTGAAATGTTTTCATCAAACCATTTAACATAGCCATCAGAGCATTTTCTTTGTTATTATATGAAGACATTTGTATTCTGCGTTTAGTAAGTTTCATCTATACCCTTCTAAGATGTACCATAGGTGTGGCTCCACCAACTACCCTCCCTCCACCCCAACCTCACCACTGCCTCCCCTCCCTTGCCCCTGTCCCCATATTCTTGTGCTATAGTTGGCTTATAGCCTTCATATGAAAGCTATAAATTAGCTTCATAGTAGGGCTGAGTACATTGGATACTTT